>VXBN01010961.1:24324-42382 GCA_013397395.1 Sinosuthora webbiana | reverse complement strand
AAAAAAAACTCCTCCAGCGAAACCGCAGCCCAGCAGCTCTCTCCCTCTCCGAACGCCGACGGCAGGAAAAACTCCCGCCCCCCACACACATTCTTCAAACTGTCTCCTTTGTTTCAGTTAATTGCCCTTAAGTATCCAATACTTGGTCTCCTTGGTAACTTATGGGTGAAAAAATTCTTTAGAGAAAAGAAGGAACAAGCTTAACCCCCAACACTTAGCTACTTTAAAAATCTGAGCAGAGGTACTTCTGGAACATAGTGGCTGTAATTCATGTGGTACACTTCTTGGTGGATAATGTTTGGTGAAGTAGTGCAGCTTTTTTTTTTTTTTCTTTCCAGAAAAGCCATCTTTTGATTTTTTGATTCTAAAGCAAAAATTAAAAGTTATACACTTGAACTCTATCAAAGATGTAAAAAAAGACTCATCAAACTTGGAAAAAGTTGGCATATAGCATAGTATGCTATTATCACATTCAAGCTAGTAACAAAGCTGCAATGACTTTAAATGTACATTTTAGCTGAACTGTCACCAAGTTTTAGGTAGATCGGTTTGCTTTGATGGATTTTTTATGGTTGCAGAGACTTCTTCCTTCTGTTTTCTCCCAAATTCTCTCCTAATTTTTTTACAGCAAATGCTTTTGTATCTTCTTCATTACTTAAGATATGTTTTACTATAGATTCATGAATTAATTGATATTTCTAACCATCTGTATAAGACTTAGTGATGTTCTGATTCATTGCGCAAATGAGTTCCACTAGGCGGTCAGGAAATGTGTTAAAACAAAAGATCTTCATTCTGGAGCAGCTGTATTAAATTAAAGCCATTGCCTTATAAAAACCATGTGTGTAAATAATCTGTGAACTAACTTTTATGACTGAAAAGAAGGGCACTTTCTGCACATCTCTTTTAGGAGTAAGTTGTTGATCCAGACCTTTAGCTTGGAACAGGAACAGAGCAGCACTTGTAAGGAAATTCAGTAGTCTCTTCATAAGAATCTCCAATAACCCTTTCTTTGTAAAGGAAGTATGTGGAGGTGTGGAACAAAAAAACCCAGCTGTTACAATAGTATGCAATTTTGGGATCCAGTCTATTATTTGATTCTTCCTTTAATCAAGATAAAGGCAGGCAATGAACTACTGCAAGAAATCTTCCTAAATACAAATAACATTAGAATCTTCCTGTTGCATAGTACTTTTTTATAATTGAAACATTTAGTCACATGTTAAGTGTCTCAAAATGTTTTCATTTGCAGATCCATACTGAGTTTGCAACCATTAGCCAATGAAAACGGAGTGGGTGGAGAATATGATATGTGTGAAGGAATTACGTTTGATGAAATTATGAAAAATGTTGACAGTTTATTACAAAGGAAATGCCAATCTGTGAGGTCAACTAACCACTCACTTATCATCAATGTTGTTCCTGTAAAAGATTCATTGACAACTTCATTATGTGCAGAAGATGAATGGGATTTTCCATATGTTGTTCATTTATGGCCTTCTGTTCTTCTCCGCAATCTTCTTCCTTACCAAATAACTTATTCTGTAGAGGTAATTACATAATACTTGAATTTGAGTGATGTTTCCCACTTACAGTATGAAAGCTAGTTGAAATAGAAATTAGGACAAAGGGGTTCTGATTGGGAGTATTTGTGAAGCAAGTTCACAGATCTCGTAACTGCAAGTCTTATATAGTCTAACAAAGTCTGTATTTCCAGAATTGAAATATTATCACAGAATGTGAAATGTGGTGTTATTAAGCCATACTTAAGATATATATGTAAAGTAAAACTTAACACTGTGCAAGTTGGACCCTCTGAGAGTCACTCAGTTTCTCAAGTACAGCTTAAGCCTAATTAAACAGTGCAGCTTTTTCTGTGAAGACTGCCTCAAGTGGATGACCCTATGTTAGCATTTTACGTGCAGTCACTGATTTTCGGCAGTAGCATGCTTTTAACAAATTCTCACAGGCCTCCCTTTTTGCCAGGTGTTGGCTTGAATTGCAGCCTACTGCCAGACTTCAGATTCTTTACAGATGAAATGAAACAGGTGCACTTTGACTGTTAATAGGCATTATTTCCACTCCCAGATGAGAGACAGTCTTGAGTAAAATACCTAAAACATGCAGTGTAGACATTGATTCCTCAGCACTGTATGTTTCTTTCTGTGCATCTGGTATAATTGTGTCCCACTGCTTATTGATGTCACTTAGGATAATAGAAATACAGTTAGGAGACAGTTTGTTTTCAGATGGCCTTAATATTTAACATTTGAACTCAAATAGTAGAATCTAATAATAAAACTTCCTCACAAATTGCTAGGACTGGAGACTGTAGCTTGTACCAAATGTATGGAAGTTACAGGATCTGTATGTCTTTTACAAATGTAAATTTAGTGAAGAATATACTGTGTTAAGGAAATTTTAAATTTAAGAATATTTGTGTGTTTGAATTTGGTGACGGATGGGCTTTTTGATGTTGACTATTGATGACCATGCATTAAGTTTTTCTTTGCAAAATGTTGTTTTAAAATAGATGTTTAGGCAAGTAACATAGTTAAATAGCACAAATGTATTTAAATGTATTTTAAAGTTGTGTCTAAATAGCTTGTATCTTAATTTTTAAAGCTAGCTAAAAAGTAAAAGTTGATGTGAATTTTGTGGATGATTCATGTAAATGTATCCTGTTTGGTGCCTGCTTGTCTTTTTAAGGGAAATGGGAACAAATATGACACTCTACAAGAAGGATGTTCAGCCCAGATTCATAATGCAGTCTTGGACCAAACGAAACTGGATTTGCAGTTGCTTAACTATCTTGATCAAAACTGGAGAAGCGAGTACCATATAAAAAGTAATCTGCCTGATATCAGCTTCACAACATTTCACTGTGTCACAGAGCTGGATAAGACTGAACTGGATATTGCTGTTCACGTCACGTACACAACTGGGCAGATGATAATAGAAATTCACAGTCCCTACTGGATGGTGAATAAAACTGGTCGAATGTTGCAATACAAAGCGGATGGTATTCACCGCAAGCATCCTCCAGATTACAAACAGCCCCTCCTTTTTTCTTTCCAGCCTAAAAACTTCCGTCAAAACAACAAGGTATTGTATTTTGCAAACCTGACACCTCTGTACTCCCTTATGTTGTTGTATGAAAGTATTTTTATATTTTAAAATTTATTTACTCTATCCTATGCTCTGTAAAGGGCATGAAACCTATAGTATCTCTGTCTAAAACCAGTGTTCTTAAATAAGCATGTTTTGAAATATGCTTGAGGTAGGAAATTTATGTTATCAGTGGTGGAGTTGAAAGAGATCCTCAGTTTGAAAGAAGTTCACTGAGAAGTGTTTTCCGAATAAAACAAGTTCCTTTTACGTTTAAAATGCATCAATAAAGTTCTTCCAAATAAGATGTAGAAATTGTGTAGGAAATGTAAAGCTGTGGTACTTGAACAATGAACGTTACTTGAAAACTTAATACTTGCAATGATGGTTGGTAGATTGATTCTGGGTTAATAGAATGCTAAGGTTAATTTCACCTTTGAGTTTCCTGAGTTTTTTATTGCTGAATGTTACTGATGGATGAATGATATGAGATTACAAGAGTGCATTGATTATCATTTGAAATTTTAATTATGATGTTTTTTTAAAGTATCCTTATGTGATTGCTTCCTCTGGAATGTCTTAGACTTACAATGCTTATTCCACATCGACTATAACTAAGCATGGTAGAAAATACATTTGTGAGATGACACTGGCAGTTGTTATGTCTTGACTTTTTACTAGAAACACCAGTATTTCCATTTATGTTTATGCACACTTTATATATATATAAAATTTTAAATGTTGTCAGTGACTTGTAAATTGAAAATTAATTCAGGGTGCTACTTCACAGGTGCAGCTTAGGGTAACTGACAGTGAACTGTCTGATCAGTTTTCACTGGACACTGTTGGAAGTCATGGTTCTGTTAAATGCAAGAGTCACAAAAAGGAATATCAAGTGAGTTAAATCTATCTTGAAATTTCATTATTTTCAGGAGTTATAAATGGGGTTGAAAAAGTGTACTTAAAATAATGTTTTTCTGTTCACAGGTTGGTGTCACCATAAACAACAGCAGTTTCAATATTACTAGAATTGTAACCTTCACTCCATTTTTTATGATTTCAAATAGAAGTAAATATACTTTGGAAGTAGCTGAAGAAGGCAAGGAAAAGTGGATTCCTATTGTTTTGCAACAGGTAATCTTATAATGGAACCTATTCTAAATTGTGTCTCTTAGCAAAAAAACTGGTTTGAACACTCACTGATGGAAAACGTGAGCCATATATAGTATTCCATGACAATGCCTGACTATACCATGCTTTTTTAATAAACGATCTCTGTCCTTTACCATTTCTCAGTGTTGCATTAGGACATACTCTAAAGCTGCTCTACATTGTAATTGGTATTTTTTATTCTGACACCTTATGTCATAAACAGTATGAGAAAAAGACCTCTACTATATTATATTATTGCTGTATTATCTCTCTGCAGTAGCACTGTACCTTCTGTTCAGTTTAGCAGTGGTATGTGGTAGAATATTTTGGCTGACTGGTATGCATTAAGCCACTTTGGTATGGGAGGAAATTCCCTTGTGTGGATCAGTTCAGAGAGATCCAAATAGTTCTTCTGGATCTAGTCTCACTTCTGCCTTTAAGTGCTCAATTCATACTCCTAGAAAGGGATCCCTGGCCTTCAGGCCAAGTGATGTGAAAATGGGTTTAGTGCTTTTGTCCATGCTGCAGAGACTGTTGCAGACTGGGTGTGTGTCTTCAGCTGTTTGCACTGCAGTATCACATAATTATGTTTTGTGTGTGTGTTGGGTCTTGGGGCCATCATGCCTTCCTGCAGGACATGTAGGAAAAGCAGCGCTTGTTTGGGGAAGTGTTGGAGGTTTCTTAAAGCTGTTATCTGTAGTGCCTTCTGTGAAGAGTGAAATCCTTCCCCCTTGATGAGAGCATTATCCAAAACAGAGTTTAGCCTAACAAAGAGTGTGGTTGAAGGCCCAGTTGATTTAGTTTAGAATCGTAGAAGTATAGGATTGTTAGGCTTTGAAAAGATTTCTAAGATAATGTATCAAGTCCATCCATTAACCTGGCACTACCATAAATTAATCACCACAAAAATAGATCCCCAGGGCCACAGCCCCAAATTTTTTAAACACTTCCAGTAATGCTGATTCAACCACTAACATGGGCAGTCTTTTCTAATGCCAGACTTCCCCTTTAGTGGAGAAACTTTTTCCTCATAGGACTTTAAATGTCCTCTGAGGCTTCCATTAGTCCTGATGCTTGATACCAGCCCCCACTTTGCAGCATCTCCTTTCAGGCAAGTTGTAGAGAGTGATAAAGGTGTGAAATGACTGTATCACATAGTAGTGTATATGTAGTAGTATAGGCAACTTCATATCTAATTTCTTACTCTTAGGAAATATGGTCAGACGGTATTATTTCTTTTTTTGTGATTTATATTTGAGATATTTTTGCTGTTAGAATAAGCCAAAATATTTACAGAAAGTTCTGAAATTTCTGCAAGAACTACTTAAAGGTAATGGTTTTGAAAGTTGAAATACATTCTGTATTATATCATCTCTAGTTTTTCCCATGTTGGCTGTTCTATTTGTTTGCCTACAGGATTTTCTAGTTTGTCCCACAAATGTCAGTGTTTCTTAGGTGTTTCATAATTGTATTGGTTAATCTCAGCCTTCTTTCAGTAATAAAGTATCCAGGGAAGATTTGATCTTAGGATCGATCACTCCTAAGAACTTTTAAAAGGTTAGATATGGCAGTTAACCAAATAGACAGTACAGGTCATCAGAACAATCTGTATCCCCTTCTAAAGCCTGTTTTCACATTGTATCAGTATTTTCCCTTTTGAGGGGCAGTCTCTAAAAATCCATGTTGCTTGGTCTGCCAGGGCTGTTCTTTTGTAATTCAGTTGCCTTATCCAACGTGTTTTTCATCTCTTCTAAATGTAGGTAGTGTCAAGCCATCTAATGATTGTGATTTTTTTTTTCACATTTATGTGAGTTATACGAGCCTCATTTATGAGAGTTTGGCGCATAACTGTCTTACATTAGGTTAATCTTCAAAAAATGAAGCAGCTTGCTGAAATGTTAATGCATATTTTGGCTTGCTTTTTTCTCCCACTATTCTATTTTTTGTAATTTTAATTTAAGTGTAGACTTTCTTACTGATATATTTTTTAAATTCACTCTTCTTTCTTAGTGACAGATAACTTGTCTTTTCAGGAAAAAAAGCAATTCTTATGTAGAACTAATCTCCTCTGAGACACCTTTCCTGTCTGGAAAGTAGTAAATATATCAGAAACCTTAATCACTATTTCTAGGAAAATCCATTGGTCTTCCAAGATTGCAGTAGAGTTTGTTGGACAGTGTTTAGTTTGCAGTGGCTTGCTAAGGACAGTCATTTGAATCATGTATAGTGCAAGACAGTTGATCAACAAATATCTTTAGAGAAAGAAAACATTGCTGAAGACTGTTCATAAGACCACTGCTAAATATAAATTAAAGATCTCACTGTGGAAGCAAAACTGTTGTATAAATATAACATCTACTGGAGTACTTGTGGTAAAAGGCTTGAAAACATTGTTAAGTGACACAATCTGTGGCTAAAGTCTACTACAAAAAAGTTTCAATTCTCTGTAGTTGATCTGTAATGTCTTGTTTAGCCAATCCTTTTTACTTACTTGGCTTGGATTTTAAACTTCTGTTTACTGTTGACTGATTCTTCTTGAATTTCCTCTGGGCTCAATTAATTCCACGTTGAGACTTACATGCTTTATTTTACTATAGGTTGCAACACAATTTAAATTTCCTTTGTCTGTGGGTTACATGTTGATGTAAATAACACCTTCAATCTTACCGTTTAACTATATTTTTTTCCTTTGTCTTCCTGCTTCCTGTGGTGTGAGAAACAATGGGAGAGGGAACTTAGTGGCATGGTAAGTTGGTGAATTAGTCTTTCACCACTGAAGAATTAATTCTAGGATTCAACCACAATTAAATATGGACATCTCATTTCTTAAACTGTGTTAGAGAGAGAGAAAAATGGTTCTAAAACTTTGGATGCTGCATGTCAACAATTTGAAATGCAGGAAAGATGGTCTGTCTAAAAAGACTGGCTGTTGATAGCTGAGAGTTACTGTTAGTCATAGCTTGTTCTTGTGGCTGGACTCTATTAATTAGGGACTTTTCATTAGTTAGAATTAGAACTTTTGTCTTCTCATCTCCTTGTTGTCTCCATTTAGCAAGTAAACTATTGAAGAGAGATTGCCTTTGAGATTTTTAAGTGCGTAATAGTTATGATTTCAGTTGTGAATGTGAATAGCAGAACATGCTCTCTGATTTAGCAGCCTAATGCTCCACACTGTGTGTTTTATACTCGCATACATACATGTGTATATGTACTTTTAAATATACATGAAACACTTGTAAAAGGGCTGCTTGTAGCTGATGATGTGTGTACTCAAGTTACTCTGGGGTTGCATTTATGCCAATATCCTGTTTTGTCATTCCTTGTCACTGTAAGATTGATTTGAAATTTATACTTCTTGGAAAAAGTTATGCTAATGGAAAAACAATTTCTTCTTTTTTATTTTACCAAGCTTGGCATTTTCGGTATTGTAGGTATTTTCTACTCTGGATTTTATGTACTTCATCCATTTAAAATGTACTTCTTTTTGTGAATATGAAGTCTTTTTGTTTCCACTTTAGCTCCTTAACTCCTCACTTTCTTTACTGTAGTCTGAATTATTTCTTGACTTTCTTTCAATTTATTGTATTCAGCTNTTTTGGATAGAAATTAGTAGATGAATTTTGGGCAAATGTGAATGGCGTTTAATGCCCCATTTGTGTTCTCACTTGGAAATTTCTGATTTTTCTTTTCTAGTGCATTCCCTTTTGGCCTGAAAATGATGCCAACAAACTGCTTGTTAGAGTTGAAAATTCTGATCTCCCTCCAAAGAAGATAAATTTTGATCAGCAAGAAAACTGTCTTCTACTGCATTTGGACAATAAGGTAACTTATTGCCTTCCATGTTTACATGTTAGGTAAAACAACATAAATCACTTTTTCATTTTCATTCTCAATACTTTAATTTCCTATGCAATCAAGTATTGCAAAGCCTTAGTCCAGGAAAAATTATGTTTATGCAAATGCATTCTCATGCTCTCTTTTTTGTTTGTGTACGAACAGATGTAAGTAGGTATTCTGTTTTAAGTGCTTCTTAAGGGGAGCAGTTCTACAGGAGCAAAAATACAGCTTGTTTTGCAAGTGTTCTTTTTGAGAAGTATTAGTATTAGTTCTAAAGTAGCACTGAGTTGCTCTGAAAAGGAACTTTGGCTCCACTAAATTTACTTGCATGCTTGTAAAAAGGAAGGTTACTCTTCTACCATTCTAATTTTTCACAGTACGGAACTCCTGCATAGTTTTAATGACTAAGTGTAATACCTGCTACCTAGTATTTAGCTCAAGGAAATATTTTGAAGATACGGTAAAACAGCTAGTTTTACTGCATGATAGTTTTATCTTCTGATGAGAGGAAGAGTTTTTCAAAATATTTAAATTATATTTGCTTTGCTGGAAATCCATTCCACTGTTACTTACTTTGTATTTTTTACAACTGATAGCTTGGAGGAATTGCAGTGGATGTTAATCTGACTGAACATTCTACAGTGATTACCTTTTCTAATTACCATGATGGTGCAGCTCCATTTCTGTTGATTAACCATACCAAAGAGGAAATTATTGAGTATGGACAAAGGTATGTATGAAGACGTTTAGTGTGGATATTTGCATGGAGAAATGTGAACTGTAATTTTGTATATTGGAAGCATGCATTCTCTAAAGAAGCCTGTTTTAAAGAAATGGCTATCAAATTTTGTCAGAGCACCCAAAAATCTCTTGCTTGGTAAATTGAAGAGAATGAATTGTTAGCAATGTTGTATAGTGCTAGGTAGTTCCACAAGTAAGCTGTTTTGTGGTGTCTTTTTATATGAATTTTGTGGCCTTGTGACATCTGCTTTCCTGGTGTGAGATGCAAAGGATGTGCTTTTCTGGAACAGTGCAGGTTCTGACTGTGCAGAATAAGTAACAAAGGAGATTTAACTGAAAGAATAGGTTACAGTTACGTAAGATATGAGAGGTTGTTACGTAAATTTTGCCAAGCCAGGACAAAACTAAGATAAATTTAACAAATACTAGTTTTCTGTAGTAAGTGAATATTTACTTCTGCACCTGCACACAGTTACTTTTTTGACTACCTGTAATATCCTTGTAATGCTTTGAAACTGTATGCAGATACTGTGCAATGCTGAGAAGTGTATACCTGCAGCATTCTTGAGCTATTTCTTTTTAAAAGCCAAACAGCCTACTCTTTTTTCCCTTCAGTCAGTCAGAGCAGTGTTCTTTAAAGATTTTTACTTGGAAAGTGGAAGAGTTGCTAGTCAAATCCTGTTTGCTTCCTCTTTGCCTGAAGAATGATTGTTTGGTTTTTCTCTGTAAAGATTAGTAATTTTTATCTTTTTAGATACTTGTGGGCATCTCTAGTGTCAATTTAATTAGAATAGAGTACAGCATTTCGAGTGGAAAGGCCTATCATTTAGTCCAACTGCCTGACCACTTCAGGTCTGATCAAAAATTGAAGCATGTTACTCAGGGTATTGTCCAGGTCAAGGGCTTGGGGCATCTCCTGCCTCTCAAGAAAGCCTATTCTAGTTTTTGAAAGAAAATCTTCCTAATGTCCATTCTAAACCTCCCCTGGCACATCGTGGATGCAAGGGAATGGTTCAAATCACTGGATCCCAGCAAGCAGAGATCAACATCTTTCCCCTTCCTCTCCTGGGGTAGCCTCCGTTCAGAGAGCTGTTGAGGACAATTCTGCGAATTTTTAACTATGTGTGAGGGGGAATGGAGTTTAATACACATTTGTCTGAAAATGTTGATCACAAAGGAGGGAAGAAAATGAGTATATAAAATCTACTGTATATACTTTATTTTTAAAGTGTGTGTATGTATTTTAAAGTACAAATCTTCATTCTTATTAGTGTTCGGAGAACGTTTTTTTGTGTGTTTTTTCATGCATAACGTTATTTTTGTTCTGTTTTCATTACTTGAAAATATAATTAATGTTCTTGTTGAAATGCTAGAATGCAAAGGTCGTTGACACAAAATATTCATTGACATTTGAATTTAAAATTACTTTGTTCTAGCTCCCTCAGTGAATTGGAAGACTGCCTTCAGCCAAATAAGGCAGTGTTGTACACTTGGGCAGACCCAACAGGATCTAGGAAATTAAAATGGAGATGTGGAAATAGAACTGAGGAAATTTCCCCAAAAGAGGTATGCTTTTTTATCAAAATCTCCTTTTAGTGTTGTCTAATTTTATATTGATTTGTCCATTCATCAATGTATGCATGAAACTTTGTACGTAATGAGTGTGATCAGCAGTCTCATATGTAAGTTCCAAATACAGAAAAGTAACACTTTGTTTGCCAGAGCTTGTGCCATTAAGCAGTCTTCAGTTGGAAAGTTGTCAGTGTGTGTGTGGTGAGAAGCAGTCATAAGACAGCTTTGTAATTGCTTTTTTTTCCTGTACCTTAAAAAAAGTCTTCCATTGTTGTGTTGCTAAGGCTCCAGCATTTTTTTGTGAAGTAGAATGATTAATTGAGGTGTAAAAACCTTTCCTCTCTTGTTTGTAGGACAAAATGGAAATACTCAGTGTGGATTCCAGAAAAGCGGTCTATTTAATGTCGTTTTATGAAGGTTTGCAGCGTATTGTCCTGATCACTGAAGATGAGAATGTATTCAAATTGACATATGAAAGTGTAAAAGCAGAACTAGCAGAACAAGAAATTGTTCTGTCTTTGCAAGATGTTGGAATTTCATTGGTTAATAATTACACAAAACAAGAGGTGTCCTACATTGGAATTACAAGGTAACTTACTTTGTGTGCAACAATCTAAAATGTTTAACTTCAGCTATTTTCCCCCTGTGAATTTCACTTCAGCTTGTGCTGAAAGAGCAAAAAGGGGTCTGAGTTAATTAAATTCAAACCTAATCACTATCTTTTCCTGCTGTCAAGAGAAATGTTTTCACTGTGTTTTGTACTAATCCATATACTAACTATATTTAGATGTATGTGGTTTTGAAACATGTGTTTGTAACTCTGGCAGACTTCTCAATGCACCGAACAGAAAATATTTCCTGTCCACGTAGTTTGAGAAGTGATAATAGAGTTTTAGGTAGTAAGGTCTGCAAATAGTTTGTGTCAGTGGGTTTTGTTATCATCACTACAGAAACAGCTGAATTCTGCATTGGAAATTTTAATGCAAAAGCTTGTAGGTCCCTTTAGTTTTGGCTGATTAATTACGGTGATTCAGGGCTCTGCTGCTTGGGTTTCCTACTATAACATTTCAGAGGGAAGCAGAAAACAAATTATGTAATGCTTAGGAAATGTGTGCTATATATTTGAACAGGGCCTCTTTGGAATCATCAAGGGACACTTGACTATAATTGCCATAATCCACACACTTCTTTTTATTCACAGTTATGAGATTGACAGATTGAGAGTTGTTTTTTTCTTGATTAATTCTTTGCACTGTACTTAAAAACAAACAAGCGTGAACTTTTCATACACACAGATGTCGTGTAATCACATCCATCATTTACTAAGAAAATTCCAGTCCTTGCCCTCACCTGAGAAACTGTGCTCTGACATTTAGACAATGGAAACACTCCATTAAAAGTGGCAGCTAAATGCTGAGATTCACAGTAGTGTTGAGATTTCACTAAATTGGTTTTTCTTTGAAAGCAGTCATCCATAGTCATGAGTCTAGCAGTGCTTATAGTTAGTTTTGTTTTCTTGTCAAACCCTGATGAGATGTGAAACTCCTTGAAAATGGATGGCAGTACTGTTGAAATTGACTTCCTTTTTTTTAGGAGTGACAAAAAAAACCCCAAAACCCAAAAACAAAACCAAAAAAGGTGGAAATCAAAAAAAAAGGGGGGAAATTCTCAGCAATCAAGATAGCACTCTTTTTTGTATTTCATTTTTTGTTGTTTTGAACTTTAGCTCACCTTTTTTTTTCTGCCACTGATGTCTCAACACAGACACAGATATAACTAGAAGAGGTTAGGTGGCTGTGTCTGGAAAGTTATATATTTGTAGGCTATACAGTAATTGGTGGAAAGAAGTACTTTCTACCTGCCTGATAGTGTTGGTTTGTGCCCTATTTTGTGCTTTAAGGTGAAATTAGGCACCGAGCTGCACACAGAACCAGTGGAAAAAAGTCTAATGCCCTATAAGGTTGATTAATTATTTTCATTAATAAAACTGAGAGACAGAAGAAAGGATAATATTTTTAAAAAAACAAACAAGAAACAAACCCAAAACTCCCAGCATAAAATCAGTAGAGGAAACATGTAAATCAAAATCACTACCTATTGATTTTAAATGGAAAAACTAAATAAAATAAACAAGCTGTCAAAAATAAGAAGCAGGGCAGGACTTTGTCGTGACTTGAACTTTTCAATTTGTAGTAAATTTCAAAAGCCAAAATTAATGCAGGAATATAAGCAGAAAACTGTATTGAGATTGTAGAACAATGGATGGCAGTACTGCTGAAGTGGAACTTCTTGAGGTATCACTGCATACCCATCTTCATCAAAGTGGGGAGTTACAGAGATTTATTAACTTTTTTTTTCATCATATTGGAGAGATTGGCTTTCACTTAGTACCAAGAAGGCAGTGCATGATTTGGGTGACTTCTGTTTGCTACAGTAGAGCTTTGTTGCGATTTCTCATTCCCTAGTTAGAATCTATTAAAAGTCACATTAATGTAGGTGTGTTTTTGAAAACTTGTTTTCAAAGAGCTAATCCTTCTCTTTTGGTTCTTTGTTTTGTTTTCAAAGTTCTGATGTGGTATGGGAGACAAAACCCAAGAAGAAGTCAAGATGGAGACCAATGAGTGTTAAGCAAATTGATAAATTAGAACAAGAATTTAGAGATTACAGTGAGCTAAGTCCTTCAGAAAATAAGATTGTTGAGTTGGAATCGAATGTTTTGGTAATACTGATAGTTCTCTAATTCTGTTGCTTATATGTATGTACAAGAAAAGATAATATATCATTTTGCTGTCTTTGATAAAACTTATGATGAAATTTGAGATGACTGATGTACCTACTCCATTTGAAAGCACTTCTTTATCTCTGTATTTAAAAAATACAGGAAAAATTCTACAAACTTTTGATATCTTGCTACTTTTCTTGTTAGTGCCTGACTTTGAAATTGAGATGTGACATTTTTGGAGGTTGTAATATTAAATATGCATAAAACTACAGTAATGAAGCTTTGCATTTAGTTCAAATATCGATAAATATGTTATTTTGGGGTTGGTTGGTTTGTTTGTTTTAGCCTGAAATCCTGTATTTTGAAAATGGTTTGTTGTGGAATCATTTAGCTGTCATTCAGCCACATAAAATTGAAAAAGAAATTTGAGAAATCATTCTGGAATGCAGAAGTACATTATGGTCCAAATGCTAGGTCCTTGTCAATGGATAAATAGTAGATACTCCTTAGAAATGTGCTGTGGGAAAATAAACATTGGATATATAAATGATCCATAGTCCATTACACTGTTCAGCTTTTCCTCTAGATAGCTATTTGTTAAATGATAGTAACCCCCAAATAATGCACTATGTAGTTTTATTTCTATTGAAATTTATGGCAAAATCTGTTTTCTTTAAATAAAGGAAAATTATGACATCTAACTTAAAAGCTGCAGAACTTTTACTGCTGAGCTTTGTAATATTGGTGAACCATGTAAATTTTAAAGTATATTATATAAAGCAGGATTTTAAAACACTTGGCATACTAAATTGTCTTTAATGATACAATAGGTCTGTTTAACTCCTAATGGAATGAATATGAAGATTCAACAGCCAAATGAGATTCCTATCAGAAGAAATTATCTGCCAGCTTTAAAAGTGGAATACAGTTCCTCTGCACATCAGAAGTCTTTCAGAATTCAAATTTACAGGATACAAGTGAGTCATGTCAAAAAGTAGTTGCCATTTATTCTGAAAGAACAAGTTCTGTGGAAACTTGGGTTCATTTCTAGAATTTTTTGGATTTCTCATGCTTTCAATTTAATTGTAATCATTGGCTTTTACATCAGTGCTTCTCAATCTTTGAAAATTCTACTTAAGTGCTTCTTGGAAAAAAACCAGCTATGACTGTTCTGAAAAAAATATTTGGCACTCATCTTACTTGCTTTTTTTTGGAGCACTTCTGTATAAAAACCAAAAAGAGGTGAAATTTTCTTGTCTTGCTGTGCTCAAGATTTCAAAAACAAATCCTTTGAAAAACTTTTGTGGACCATTTATTACTACCAATTTAAAAAAGGTTTTCTAAATTGTTAGAATTGTATTATTAGATCTTGAAAATAGATACATTTTAAGTACAATACTGGCTTTTTTCTGCTTTTGGATTGGTGGAAAGCTACAGGTAATGATCGTATCTCTAGAGTTTGTCCTGATTTTAAAATATTTCACTATTGAAAAGCTAATGTGCTGCACCTTGTCCTGTCCTTACCCTTACTAGATACAAAACCAGATTCCTGGAGCCATATTTCCCTTTGTGTTCTATCCTATTAAACCTCCAAAGTCCATCACCTTGGATTCAGGTTTGTTCTAGTTTAACATAATCCTTCCTTTTAAAATGATAAAGAAGATAACTTGCTTGTACTGAAGTTAACCATTCTATCAGGTTTATCACTTTTATCAGGTAAAGTCTGCATGAGCTTTCTGACTACAGAATAATAATGGTAGAAGTAAGGAAGCAGTTATCTCTACAAAGAAGATATACAGAAAACCATTTCAACAGTTAACAACAGAAAAAAAGAAAATGTCTTTTATTTGTCATTATTATACCTTTTAAGAGTGTCTTTTTGGCACATTAGTTAATTGATTTTGGAAAACATATAACATGGAAGTTATATAAGCTTAAAAGGAGGTTTTCAGTTCAGACCACCACTAAAATTTAATGCTGACTAATATATGGGAAGACTTGTCTGTTCATAAGATAAGCCTTCTTTATTTTAATGGTAGTGAATCTGTTGCACTGTTTCAGTGCTACTTGCATTTGGAGTTTTGGGGTAGTGGGGATTCACTTGTCATCTCTAGTCTTCCACTATTTCCCTACTGCTCTAGTATCATGCAATGCATGACCTAGTAACCTATCAGAAGTAATCTTAACCAGTAAGAAAATAAATGTGCCTAAGCTCAAAGTTATTAAGTGAGGCACCATTTATAAGCTCTCTAGGTGGCAAATTGTATTTTGTATGGTTTTTCAGTAGCTTTCTCCATTGCTTGGAGCATAGAGCTCAATGTCACTGTACTATGTGATGATCTGGAGTCTTTCATCTTTCATTAATTTTTTTTCACGTGAAAATCACTTGGAAGACCTAAGTAATATTAAAGGGATTCTGGATTGAGACAAAGAATACTGCTTGCAATTTTCTTCAGAAGCTGAACATCCAGAAGAACAACTGCTGGATGTCAGTTGTTCGTTCCCAATATGATTGGTTTTAAGCGACGGTGCATGAATGTGCAGAATTCTTTGTTTGTTTAGTTTACATTTTTGTATCAGCAATTGGGAAATCTTATTCCATGACTAAGGAAATTATGTAAATCTAGTATATCAATATTAATTTGCTTTTAAATGAAAATGGTGCATTTTCAGTTAAATAGCATTTTGATATTCCATTTCATCCTTGTCTTCCTATTACTTTCTGTTCCTGCTCTTTTCCCTGTCTTAGTTGTTTGCCAGTCATATCCATTATGTAATCCTGTTGTAGAGGATTGAGAAAACCCTGAATGTATATGACATTTTCATTAAAAAACTTACTAAGTTATGTATATCGTATAACAATCTGTGGTGATCTTTTTTTATTTGACAACTTCGTAGCGCCAAAACCGTTTACTGATGTCAGTATTGTCATGAGAACTGCAGGACACTCACAAATATCTCATATTAAGTAAGTATTTTGACATGTTCCATCTCTATTGCTATTGGAGATGTTTAATCAAGCTTTAAAATCAAAATTATTATAGAGGCAACCTTAAGGAGAGGTAATTTTAACACAAACTCAATCTTGGAAACTAAGAACATTTTAACAGAGATGAAAGCTGTGTCCTTTATTATCCACATAACTAATGAGTAAAGCAAGGATTTTTAGATGACTTTTTAATGCTTATTTTTAGCCATCTTTATTTAGAAAAAAATAATCTATGTATAGTGGTGCTATATATAGGGTTAAATGCTGCCATGTGTTTAAAATCATTCTGGTTACTTGGAAATGTTTTTATCTTACACCTAAGTGGGAAGCCATCTTTTCACCAGCAATGATGACTCCCTCAAAAAAATATAAAACAAATGAGAAAAGAAAACCAACAACAAAATACAAACACACACACACACATACAAAAAAAACCCAAAACAAATACTCACACCAAAAAAGCCCAGTAAAAGCACTACCAGAAATTGCGTAAGTGGTCTAAATACCCTATACTAAGCTTTAAGTGTTACACGTTTGTGTGGAACACCTTAATTATTTTTTGTTTCATGTATAGGTATTTTAAGGTTCTGATTCAAGAGATGGATCTCAGATTAGATCTTGGCTTCCTGTATGCAGTTGGTGAATTCTTTGCACAGAGTGATGTGCCAAGTGACCAAGAGGTAGAAACCTTTTTTTGTGTGAAGATAAATATATTTTAAATTTGTAACCATTCAACTTATATTTAAAAAAAATTAAAATTATTTTCTGTGTCCATATCAATCGTTACTTTCTGTGTATCTGGGAATAATATGAAGCTATGAGGTTTTTAATTACTGTTGCCTAAGACAGATGTTAGACTCCTTCCTTTATTGTCATCTTGTATGCCATGCAAAGAAGGCTTTAAACCTTATGGTACAGGGACAATGAGAGGAGTTTGTACATAGGAGAGAGAGTACAAGCAGTATTAGTCAATGTATTGTATCTGACTAGTAGTTTTATATCCTCCAAATTTTGAAGAAATATCTTTTTCAAATGCATTTACAGCTACAGCTCTTCAAAAAGGATGTTGAATCTCTTCAAGAAGAGCTAATGAGTGTGTCATCAATGGATACATCACAAATCAGCTTGTATGAGTATTTCCATATCTCTCCAATTAAGGTATTTCTTTTTCACATTTCTGACTGAGTTTGCTCTCTGAAAATTTTTTGTCTTGTCCAGGATAGTAGGCACTGGAAATAAAGATTGAAACAGCTGATTGAAAAAAAAAAGCTGCCAGGGATGTATTTTCATTTTTGCCACTAACTTACTGTTGCATTCCTATGACTTTCTTTATGAGTAATTTTTTTTCATTTTATTATTTAAGACCTCCTTGCAAAATGCTCTGGTTTGTGTGCACAGAGTATTGGAGAATGACATAATTTCTAAAAAACATACACATCCACAGTACGAGATTAGTGTGTAGATGACATTATTACAACTGTGGTAGGACTTCATAGGCTCTATAAAGTGAGTTTCCCATCTGTCTGTGGGAAGTAGATCAAAAAATGATTTGAGTTTTACCTCTTTGCAGTGTCTTATGAGATATTGGAAATTATATTTGACAGGAAAAATTGCAGGGAGGAAATAGGATGGAACAAATGGGCTTGAAGTTTTAGTAAAAGATTAGTCTTTAGTGGTTATGGATTGAGTGACAGTGATTCTGCAAGGTGAGCTGTGTGTCACTGAAATGAGCTATAGTTAAACTCTGCTATAACATAATGAATGTTGCGTGATACTGTCTTCAGAGAATCAGAAACAGGCATAACTTCCTTTAATCTGATTTTGAAAATTGCTGGGTAGATTTCTACCATTTTGTGCCACAAAAGCCATTTGAGCAATTTTCCTGAATGTTGTTCTGATTTCTTTGAAACAATTGCTTTGGTTATTTCAGGTGTACA
>VXBN01010961.1:5498-16771 GCA_013397395.1 Sinosuthora webbiana | reverse complement strand
CCTTGTAATAGATAATTCTGTACCAGTAAGTATTATAATGCAGATTAATTCTTCTGCCACCATCTGAACAGTCAGCATTGTTCTAAGACAATAAGAACTTCTGAAATGTTTGCATATTTAACGAGGTAATGTTATCTCTTTCACTGTCCGTTGGCTTCCATTTATCAAGTTTTGGGGGGAGAACCATTAAAAATGTTAAGATTGCTTATTCTGGTACTGTGCATTCAAAAACTGCTGTGTAGGGTGATCTGTTGGCCAGTTACCTTTTGCCTTTAATATCACAGAGAAGAAGGGGGACAAACTAAATTTTGGAGTTGGTTTTAGCTGAAATTGCTGATGCTTGTAATTGCTACAGGTTATGTGTTGCAATTTGTTTTGTAATGCTGTCACCTCAGAAGGATGCCTTGCAGAAACAGATGAAAGGCTTTATTGCAGTATATTACTGCCTGAAACATTGTGGGAAGGATTTTGAACATTTCAGATACAAATGCATCTCCCATATTCCTTTGAAGAACATAGGAAATAATTTTGCTCTTCAGGTCTGAAAAAAGACACATGATGTCAAAAAGTTGGGGAAATTGTTAGGTGTAACATAATGGAAAGGCACTGTGACATTTAATTGACTTTACTGGGTTTTGAAAATTTGGAATAATGTTACTTAATATTATCTTTTTACTTTCTGCTGTTTTACTGCAATTTATTTTTTTATCCTGTAAAATTGTTTTTCTTTTGTGATGACCAGTCTTACTAGAAAATGCAGGTGAATTTTGAGAAAAACATTTCTTCTTCATTCTAAAACAGCTTTAGAAATGTCATAATTTTTGACCAAAAATTGACCTAATTTTTTTTTTTTTTTTTTTTAACTTAAAATCCTAAATGTTTATACAGAACATGGAGGTAAAATTGAATTATTGTATTTCTGGGTCAGATATTGCTAATTCAAGTTACACTGCAGTATAACTGAAAAGAGTTCGTTTTTTACTTGCTAGATTAAAAGGTTGTAGAATGCAAACTAAAAAAAAAAAAAGAAGCCCAACAGAACTAACAAAATTTGTCAGTTGGAGTTGGCAAATATGATTATATGCCCTAGAATATTATGTCTCTTTGGTGGAGTATAATTCTACTTTTCTATTTTTGAAGGTTTTGTGTTAATAGAAAGGATAGTGATTTTGTATAAGTATTTTACATGTTTCTCTTTTGAGTCTAGGCTTCTCTGAATATACATGGAAAAAGAAATAAATTGGATCTGTGAATATGGGGATTTGGGATAACAAAAAAGTTTACCATCTGGGATATTAGTACTTAATTTCTCTTTAGGTCATACGACAGAAAGCTGTGAAAACTAATGGCAGAAACTGATGTTCTTTCAGGACGGAAAAAAAAAACCCCGAACTAAAACAAAAACCCCCAAACATTTAGAGATTATTTTCTTTAGGGATTTAAAATAACATAGCAAAAAAGAGAGACCATATTTTCAAACTTTTTTTTCTTCAATTTAAAGTATTTCAACAGTTTAACTTTTGACTTCGTAATTCCCCCATCCCATCCCTTTTCAACTGCTGAATTGAATTTGAAGTCCATTACTGTCCCTGAAAACTCCAGGTCTAAGTGTCCTCCTTTTGTCTCAGATTGCCAGATTTTGTGCTGTTGACAAATTGACAATCCAGCTTTCCCCAGGAGTTCAGTTTTACTCTTTAAGTGACTTGTATCTTCCTCCTTGCTGGGTTGAATAACTGGCTGTGCTCTTTACCTTTCACGTTATCCAGTACACCCATTTATTCAGGCTTCTCTGGTGGTCTGGTTTTCTCAAGATGTTCTGAAGACATAGGTCAGTACCAGGGGATACTTTAGACAGTTTCAGAGATCATTTAATAGACTGTTTATACATAAAATGTTACTGGTCATTTCCAGAAGCAATAGATGTGTGAGGTCTTGGCCCTACTAGAGAATAAAGCTGAAAGGCTGGTTTTGAAGCTAAGTCATTAGCAGGTGTGCCATGCAGTCAGTGGTTCTCTGTGTTAATGTCTACCCAACCTCAGAACATATGCAATTTTTTTATTATTATTATTTTTATTTTGCTTTTATAATGTGTGAGGTTGTGAGGATACTTACACTGTTTTGTATAAGTTTGCTGCACCATTATGTTGCTTCAGAGAAGACAGTCCTTCAAAGCTGTGCTTCAATACCATATCCTGTTGTATTGGAGGTGTCCAGCTTTTGATTTAGTGATTCTTTTTGGTCATGAGCTTCATATCAGGTAGAATGTTGAAGAGATTTGAGTAGGCCCTTGCTCCTTAGCATTCACACTTTGGTCTGCCAGGAAGAACATCTGAGGAGTCTAAAAGCATGTCATGCTAATCCTTTCTGTCTTTCCCTCACTGCTCTTGAGCTTGGGTTCAGATCAAAACATAAACGTCCATATCCTGATGTACCCTAGAACTAAGGTTTCACTTTGTAAAATTACATTCTTTATGAAGTTCAAAATAACTTCACTTTCATTTGATGTTGTCCAGACTCTTATCAGGTATTCATGCATGGCATCTCGTTTGCTGGTCCCTTTACCGACTCACAGATGTCATGATCTGTCCTTCTTTGGAAAACATTGTCTGTCTAGGTTAAAGGAAAAAGCAGGATCCTTACCACTTAAATATCCA
Source organism: Sinosuthora webbiana (assembly GCA_013397395.1). Taxonomy (NCBI): domain Eukaryota; kingdom Metazoa; phylum Chordata; class Aves; order Passeriformes; family Sylviidae; genus Sinosuthora; species Sinosuthora webbiana. The sequence continues at coordinate 14,117 of VXBN01010961.1, read as the reverse complement.
ACATTTGGATATTATTACAAAACCATTGCCCAGTCCCAAATAAAAGACATTTATGGGAAGCTGTCTGAAACCAGCTAACACCAATTGTTCCAGAGGAACATGGAAGCTTGCATTACTCAGTTTCATTTTAACTTGATTGTGAATGAAGCTTAAAGACAATATTCTTTCATTTCCCTGCTGATGCTGTAATCATGCTTCAAATGGTATGAATCCAAGAGTTTTGGTTGTATTGGCAGGAAACGGAACATCTGGATGTGGTCATCATGATGAAAGTGTAGATCAGTATGGTTTCTCCATTTCAGCTGCTCAAACAAATTCTCCTGTGTGTTCAGATCAAAAATTAATTAAAATAATTCTGCAAGTCAGTATAGACAATCTATATTTTTGCTGTGAAGTAGGAGTTTTGCATTCTGAAAGAAAGCTGCTGTCCTAATTTTTATTGTCTTGTATACTGTGGCATTACATTTAAATGTTAACCACAACCACAAATTCCCATTGATTTTAATAAAACCAGGTTGATTTCAGAGTTACTGTTCAGCATGGCTAAATGGAATCTTGAATACAGATGTTAACACATCATGGACATGGCACATTGCTTTGCATTTTGTATAAGGACATTGCACATTAGGATAACTGAAATGAGCAAGTAGGTAATAAAGGATTATCGGTGGTTTTTACTCATAAATGATGAGAGAATTTTGCATGGCGAAAAATGAATGTTGTACATGTTATTTTTTCTTTGACAGTTTTCCCCCTTTTTCATACTCATTCAAGCTACATCTAACAAGTCACCTGGGAACTGCTTAGAATTATTAAATGTTTCTATGGGGAAGACTGAATTGGTAATTATAGCAGGTTAGGCTGCTGAAATTAGCAATTCTACAGCTTTTGGAAAAGCTACATTATAATTTGAGCTGAAAGATGCATTCAGGATTGGAGTTTCTAGCAACAGTGGATTGCTTTCAGAATTCACACATTTGGACAGTAACCAGTTCATAGGGAAATATGCTGTTAGTCCAGATGAAAGTTAATCTGAACATCAAGAGAGAACAGATTTATAACCACTTTTTAAGCAATAATAGCCTTTTCAGTATTTTTTTACATACTGTTTCATCTGAGATGAGTTCAAGAAGGATATCAAACATTCTGACTTAGGTATCACACATACTACTAGTATTTTTTAGAACTATTACCAGAAGAATCATAGATTTTAATTTTTGTCTCCGCTACTTAATTTTGCACTGTATCATTTCTAACTTTGTCAAAGGCTTCTCTGCTTACTTCTCATTGCATTAAAAGGGTGTGGTGTGATTAGCAATCTCTCCAAGTGCAGAGATACCACTTTTGGACTGAGCATATTTGCATGTATATGCATAACTGATCACATTTACTGTTAGATTATTGCAGTGACATCTAATTAATTGAACTACAGGTTAGAATTTGCAAAGGAGGGGATCTCTTCTTTTGGTACTTCATACTTTACAGCATCTGGAGAGTATTTTTAAAAATAGATTTGCATGTACTTAATCAGGTTATTAACATGTTTTTAATTTGAAATACCGATACTGTGTTTTTAAAAATTTGTATGTCTTTTCTTACAATGTTGAAGTAACATAGAAAGAAGAATGATGGATCAATGTTACCTTTCATAGTTTAGCATCACCAAACAGTGGTCCAAGTTGCTGTCTTTCTCCAAACAATAGCTACGTAACCATAAAAGTTTTAAGAACTATTTATGCATCTGTATTGAGTGATCAATTATATATTGTTTTATGTTTGAGTTGTATGAGGCACTTTGGTAGCAGAGTGCAGTAGTGAGCTTGTTATAAGAACTGTCAGCACTCTCCCTCTGTAATGTATTTCCTAATGAATAGGTATAAGTCGAGTGCTAAAAGAGATATAGATTGTCAATAAAAGGTAGAAAAATCCAAAAGCAGAAAGTTTAAAAGTAGTTACTGCTTAGCATTGGCAAGTGTTCCCTTTGTAAATAGGCTGTGCAGCATTTCTGTCTGTTTTATTTCCCAACTAACTCCTGTTGTTCACAAAAGTAGAAACACAGATAAATTGAATTTATGATTTTTGACTCAGCTAACAATGAGGACTAGTTATCTCAGTGTATGCCACGTGCAAACAATGTTTTTGTGCTCCACAAATCACATGTTTAGGAATCTTAGTAGAATGACACATTTTTTGTGGTATTTGGTATATGTTTAAATAGCTTTTGTTTAAGGTTGCCACTTGTGCGATAGTTAAGTACTGTACTTCCATAATAATTTTCACAATTCCCAATTTGTTATCTGGGAGCTGAGTAAGTTACAGGAGGGGGACATGACTTGTTCAAAATTAGCTAGCAAGCTAATTAGAAGACAGAAGTAACACCCCTTTCTTAAGTCTCACTTCAGGGGGATTAATACTTGGATTGAGAGCCTTACTTCAGTGCTATGCAAAATGTTAGGAAGTTACTTTCTCCAACGTGGGAAGTCCTCTTCATCCTATAAGGCTAAATTGCTAAATGTATTTACCCTATACTTAACTTTGAATAGAACAGAGATACTGTCATTCTATGTGTATGTTTGGTCAGTAAGTGAAGTTTGTGTCATTGTCACAGTGTCTTGCCGTTAAGTGTATTTTATACCTATTCTGAATCACCCTTGCTCTTTCCACACATTATTTCTTTAAGTTCTTGTCAGCCTTCTCTTCCATTTCCCTGTCTTTTCTTTCTAGGCCATAATGAAGTCCATCATAGCAAAGACCTAGACCAGTAGCCTGACCTGTGGGTCAGGTATCCTATCCATGCTTTCCATAGTCTGTCCGTATAGCCTCCTTTGTCTTCTAACCATCCAGCATGTTATGCACTGGAATGCTGTAGGGGCTACCTTTTAGAGAGATTTTTTAGTTAGTTATTTAGGTCCAAGCTTCTAATACAAGCGGCAGGGAGAGACATGTTTCAGAGGCAGAGCAGCGCCTTGTTAAAGCTTGAGTAAGAAGATTCCAAAAATTAAAAAATAACACCCTATTTTCCAAGTCCTTAGTTCCTCATTTCTTATGGCATTCTTCTTGCTGAATTTGTCCTGCCCTTGACACTAGCTCTTGCAGAAATAAATGCAAGTAGTGTCTTAAGTAAGTAGGCACATGACTAATAGTTGTGATTTTGCAGCCTAACAGAGAGAAATAATTTGAACTTTCTAAGAGCGTTTTGGAAAGCTCTATTTAGGGTAACCTGCTATTCAAATATTCATGCATTTAATCACAAAAAAAAATCAGTACCTTTGGGGAAGACAAAAATTTTAAAAAGTCTGTTTGAGCAAGTGGAATTATCCACACAGTCAAATTCGAAGTTTACACTAATTAACTGTCTTCATCATTTTACTGTGTTGGGGAACACACATTAAATGGCTTTGCTTTATTAACTGTTTTAAGAAGTAATCTAGGTATTTTTAAAATTTTGGCATACATATCTGAAGCTATATGTTTATAGTTAAAACTTTATTGAGTCATAGTAGTTTGTTCTAATAAGGTGTTGCTTCCAAGTTGTAACAGCTGGGAAGCATGCAAGCAGTCATATTGCTATTTCCAACTGCGATGCAGCAATATTAATTCGACCATTAGTTTAATCACTCACTGTTCAGAAAGTCAGAAATCCAAAGGTTGCCAAGTCATGTGAGAGGTAGAGGGCTTCTGTTTTTAAAAAGTTATTAATCTGCTGTTGTCACTAAGAGTGGGGGGCCAGGGGGGTGATTGTCCCTGTGGCCCCTCTCCCAATTCAGACAGGTTGAGCATGGCTAATATATGGAACCGGTACAATGGATAGCCCAGAAATACCCTTTAATCATCAGACTGTAGGCAGCATGCAAAGACCAGGGGGCGTGGTTAACCTGGCATTTTATAGGGTTTTACCTGGGGCAGGTGTCCAATCATGGTTACAGGGCAGGAGCTTGACCTTTTAAGTCTAAGGTCTTGAACCAACGGGGCTTAATTTTGGGTGAGTCTATTAGCATCTTCCTAACATCCCACCTCCCAAGGTCTCAGATTTATTCCCTCCGTGTAGGGTATCTGGGCTAAGCTTTGATCCATCCCAGATAATTCGGCTTCTGCATGCTGTCATCAATATTTAAAATATATTGCTCATTAAAAGTATTCTGCTACACATTAATTGTAGGATATGGTTACGTTCGTGGGGAAACAAAAAAATATAGAGGAATGCTAAGTATTACCTCAAATGCATTATTGTAAGTCCTACTGTCTACATGATAATAGTGCTTATGTGCAGGTAGATATAGATTTATGCTCAGAGTTAATTAGTCAATGTTTTGGAGGCAATGAGATAAAGTAGGAAAGGAATCCTTATTTTGTTTGTTGTCTCAGAAATGTATTAGCAGAAGTTCACTGTGTACCAAAAGTATGTAGAAAAAACTGAGTCCTGAATTTTTTTGAGAAAATATATTGTTCCTTGTCAGTTTTGGTAAGGATTATTTTTTATTTGCATAGGTGTGTTAATAGTAACCAAGTAGTTATGAACATTAGCTTCTACAGATACTAGTTATATTCTGACTTTATGAAAGTGCCTTTTATTTAAAAGTATGTGCTTTGTGGTTTGTTACAATTTATATTTTTGGAGCATAAGTACCTTTTAAGCACAAAATTAATACATTACTAGCATATTCAAAGCTATAAAACTTTTATCTCTTTTAGAAAATTGAAAATGGAAGATTTGCAAAACTCAGATATATTGCACATGCTATGGTCAACAGTACAGATCTGTTAATGGTAACAAAAAGGTAAACAGTTTTGACTCCAAATAACATGTACTTAAAACAGTCATCAGAATGTGCATGCCTTGATGATGGCTGATCAATAACTGAGCTGTCACCGTATATGTAGACAAATTAATGGGGAGGGTGTGCCTAATGTGCTAATAATAATCTTCAGTAGTGTCATTGTTCAGCAGGAGAGTGTTCCGTGTTATTTCTCTCCTGTTTTAGAAGGGAAAGAAATGTTGACTTTTAGCTGAGAAGGATTTGTTATAAACTGGGTTAGGCTAAAATCACCTGGACTGAGGGATTCACTTGCAAGGGTGTATTGAAGGAAAGAAAGGATAATACAGGAGCAGTCAGTGTCTAGCAGTGGAGTATGAGGCATCCTTCTCAGATACTGCTTGAAATAGTGTTAAAGTCTTGCTATGAAACACAGTATTTTAAATGTTATAGGGAGTTTGAAAATTCACTCTTTTATGGAAAGTGTGCTGTATAGTTAGAGATCATGAGATGAAACTATTCTGCAATAACAAATGAATTCACTAGGGCAAGGGTAACATGATAACTTCTAAGTATTTTTTACATTAATTTTTAAAACTACTTTTATTTTCTGGTGCCTAGTGGTGTGTTATTTGTGACAAAAGGGGCGTTTGGACAGCTGACATGTGAATGGCAATACACTTACGATGAATTTACCAAAGAACCATTCATCGTTGATGGTCGAAGATTGCGCATTGAAGCCAAGGTACATTACTCTTACTGTGTTTTGTTGTCTTTTTGTGTTACTGTTTATGAAATTGAACTTTGAGCTTCTGCTCACTCTTCTCTGAATTCTTGATCTCCTTTGTATTTGAGATGCACTCAGAGAAAGGAGTTGAAACTTGGCACAGGTGAACTCCTCAGATAACTAGTCTCTGTTTTAAGCAGCATGGTGACTTGGTCTTTGCAGATGAGATTATTCCTTGAGCTGTAGGAATTTTTTGTTTGTATGCACCAGTTCATGGTGTGTTCATAGTCTGGAAAATGCTGATACAACAAAAGGCTCAGAAGATTGCAGAATACTTTTATTATGTTCTCTAGGGCAAATAATAATGTTATATTGTCTTCAAAAATGACCATAAATGACATATATTTTTCCCTCTCAATACAAATTGAAGAATGTTGCTCTTAGTTGCAATTTTTTCTTAAAGAAAAAAAAAATCCTTAGAATTCCTTTCCCTGGTAAGCTGGCAAAGGACATAAGGAGAAGGATGACCACCAATGACTATTTACAGAGGCAGTTTCTTAAAAAAAAATCTTAAATTCTTATTGGTATGTTAACTGAGCTTTATTGAACTTTTAATTTTGAACAAACTATAAATTGAACAAACTATAGATTTGTCTGCCAGTGATTTGTTTCTGTTTTTAATAAGTTTCACGTGTGTAATTACACATATTGGTTGTCAGGACAGTCTTGATGATGCATGGCGTCATTCAGTTTTTCACTCAGGTTATTTGTTTCTATTGCAGAGAGCATGAAAGGCAGAGCCATTTTGGTTTGGAATCCTCCAAACTGGATTTCTGACTGCAAGTGAACTTTTACAGGATGAAATAATTCTTAGCGTTTCTGCCATTTCTGACAATGCTGAATAACATATCCATCTTTATCCCAACACAGCAGTCATTTCAGAATCCATTAACATGTTTACAGTATGCTCTTTATTGAAATCTATGGTTGAAAACTATATTTTGCAAATAACTCCTAACGTTTTTCTTTCTGAAGCCTAAGTTTCTGTTTTCACTACCTAAGTCCACTACTTGCAAGTCAGTATTGGTGGGATGTCCACTCAAGTAATGACTTGAGGGAGAATTACAAATTAAAACCTTGGGGAGTAATGGATTTTATTACCACATGTACATTGTCTGCCTTCCATTCCTACACACGTTTACAACCCTTATCCAGGGACTCCATGGTAAAAAATGGAGTTTGTTACTGCTAAAGTGTTCACTTTACTGTGCTTTCATGCAAAAAATGGTCTCTCAGGGTATGTGCATGTGATGCAGACATACTCAGATGACTGTTCTTGGTACACATGGCTGTTTGAACCATTATAGCTGCCTTTGTAGTAAATAGCATCGTAGTCTTAAAGCCTGAAGTAACTCACTTCTGTTTTGAATTACTGTTTTGGTTTTGGGTTTTTTTAGGAACGAGTTAAGTCTGTCTTCCATGCCAAAGAATTTGGAAAAATTATTAATTTTAGAAGTCCAGAGGATGCTAAGGTAAAGTCAAAATACAATTAAGATTATGGTGGTAAATTTGACTTTAAAAAGTGTAACATAAATACTCTTAACATGAAACTCTGTATATTTAAAAATCAGTGTTTCCACATACATTACAGACATGGAAATAGCAATAATCTACTCAGTGCTGAGTTTCAAAAATAACTCAATTCCAACACCAGACTTTTCTCTACCTAAATCTTCTGAATTACGTTAGTCTGACAAATGATTGATTAAACAGTTATGTTAACAAAAACTAAACAATATAGAATATGAATTAAAATAGAATAGAACTTTTCATAGAACAAAAGTATTTGTAAATTACTCCTAGTTTTGTTCCAGTTGGTGGGCAGGGGTGGGGTGTTACTGTTCTGTTCTTCAAAATACAGGTGTTTTTGAAGAATGAGGAAAATCCTTAAAAAAAATACCAGCAGTTTATTTGATATATGATACTGCTGCTATTGTTACACACATTTTCTATATAACATCTTCATTTTGGCATGACTAGTTTTAACCACAACAGATAGAAGGAACAATTCAGATCTGCTACCTGAACTATTAGGTAGCTACTTGTCAAAGTTCTGCCTTATTTTTAACTAATGTAGCTAGAAATTTTCACAAAAAAGTAATGAGTCTTGTGTATATTTCAGTGGGGTGTGGTTCCCTGGGATCATGTTTTGAGACAGCTTCTAAAGTTGCATTCTCTCATTAGTTTAAGTTGCTTTTGCATCTTCTCATCAGTTTAGGTTCCTTTTGTCTTTGTGATTCTAATTTTTACTTTTTTCTTCACACAGTGGATCCTTTCTAAACTAGAAGAAGTACGAGAAAATCAGCCAAAATTGTAATGAATGGAGAAGCATCAAGATATGAAGCATACTGAACAGCTACCTTTTAATTCCTCTTTCACAAGCAGAACTATTTGAATATCATCAACAAAAGCAAAAGCAGGAGGGAGGGAAGATTTATTCAATTATTTGTTATGGTCACAACAGTCTATATCAGAAAAGTACATGATGTTAGCTTAAAAAATTATGTAATTATAAAAAAAAATATGCCAAGTTTTGTCTTGGTTTGCTTGATTTTTTAATGTAAGAATTTCAGATTTCATTTTTTATATAAGCACTATGAAGTGAGTTTGTCTTAACCTTTGATACTGAAATTGAACTCTGGAATAATTCTTATGATACTATTTGGAGCAAATCTTGCAGTTTTGATTTGATTGTGAAAATCAGTACTTATTTTATGTTTTGGTTTTGATGTGACTTGAGGCTGTGTTGAAATACAAATTTCTTTGTCAAAGGAAATGTTAACTTAATCACTAGTGTTGCAACTCAATATAAGGAGGAGGCTTCTGATCAGAGAATTTGAATTTAGGTCACAAGTGGCTTCTTAGTTGACAATACTAAGGCTTTTTGTAAATGAATGGACCAGATCACAATTAATTTACAGTACATTATCACTTTTAGTCTAAACTTTTTTATATCCTACTCAAGGAAGTGTTGCAGCGCCTATATCAATTATTACAGAAAATTTAACAGTTTACAAAAATGCATATTGGGGAGAATTAACTCTGCACTAAAAATATTAATAAAATATATTATTTTAA
>VXBN01010960.1:74148-89245 GCA_013397395.1 Sinosuthora webbiana | reverse complement strand
CTAGTTGGCCTTTTTCTACTTTTTTAGCCAACTTTACAGAGCATTGGCTGCTATCTATGAATCAGTGTAGAGGTAGAGCTTTGGTTACTTCTTTTTTTCAGCAATGTCTAGGGCCAATTGAACAACTTTGAGTTCACCAAGTTGACTTGATTTCTTTCTTCTTCAGTGGTTTCTGCAACTTGTTGCGTAGGGCTCTATACAGCTGCTTTCCAGCTGCTTTCCACTTACGGTTCATTTTCATGATGCGACAGGAACCGTCAGTGAAAAGAGCATGTTTTTTGAAAAGAGTGTGTTTTTTCTGCTGGCAGTTGGTTGTATGGAGGAGCTTTTCTAGCCTGTGTTATTTGTTTTTGTTCTTCTTTGTCTATGAGGCCAAAGTTTTTTCTTTCTGGTAAGTTTGTAATTATTTTTAAAATTCCAGGGCGATTTGGATATTTAACATGGGCACGCTGTGTGATGAGGGCAATCTATTTGCTCTATGTGGTGTCGGTGGCATGTGGGTAGAGGGAGCTTTTTTTTTTTAATATTTACTCCAGTACTGGTAGTTGGGGTGCCAAGAGGAGGTGTGCTTTTGTTTTTTGCTAATTACTTTTGAGGCGGCTTGAACTCTTTCATAGGCGGCTAAGATTTCTTTTTCTGTGGGAGTGTAGTTGCCTTATATTTTTAGTCTTTTTGACTTCAGAATTTCAGAGGTTGGCCTCGAGTTTCTTCAGGCACTTTCTGCTAAAGGCTCTAGGACAAATTATTGGTTTTGGCTGTGGAGTAAAGCATATTTTTTATGTTTGCTCTTGTTTTGACTGGGCCAAGGGTTACTGCGTGAGCANTCTTTTTCTGTGGGAGTGTAGTTGCCTTATATTTTTAGTCTTTTTGACTTCAGAATTTCAGAGGTTGGCCTCGAGTTTCTTCAGGCACTTTCTGCTAAAGGCTCTAGGACAAATTATTGGTTTTGGCTGTGGAGTAAAGCATATTTTTTATGTTTGCTCTTGTTTTGACTGGGCCAAGGGTTACTGCGTGAGCAATCTCTTGTTTGATTTGGGCAAAGGCACGTTGCTGTTCAGGGCTCTAGTGGAAATCATTTTTCTTGCGGGTAACTAGGTAGAGAGGGCTCACAATCTGGCTGTATTCTGGAATGTGCATTTTTCAAAAACTTATGGCACTTAAGAAAGCTTGGATTTCTTTTTTGCTGGTTGGTGGAGACATTGCTGTGATTTTATTAATGACTTCAGTGGGAATTTGCTGTTGTTCATTTTGCCACTTTACTTTCAGGAACTGGATTTTTTTGGCAGGTGTCTTGACTTTGCTCTTCTTGATGGCAAAGTCAGCTTTCAGCAGAATCTGGATGATTTTCTCTCTTTTTCCAACACTTCAGCTGTAGTCTTTTCCTACACAATGATGTCATCGATGTACTGTAGATGTTCTGGAGCCTTACTTTTTTCTAGTGCAGCCTGGATCAGCCCATGGCAGATGGTGGGGCTGTGTTTTTACTTTTGGGGCAGTTGGTTCTAGGTGTACTGCACGCTTTTCCAGGTGAAAGCAAACTGAGGTCTGCATTCTGCAGCCAGAGGAATAGAGAAAAATGCATTGGCAATGTCAATAGTGGCGTACCACTTTGCTNACCCCTTGGCTCTTTAGCTCACGGATTATCTTGTGGATGGGGATCACAGCATTTTGATTTGTCTGATACTGTCGGCAGTGCACTGTCGAAGCGGCAACAGGTACTCGTTGTTTTTTTATTTTCAGGAGTTTTACTGCAGATGGGTTCTTTGATAGTCCTGGCAAGGTGTTCAACTGTTTAATGTTTTTTGCTTTTACAGCAGCTATTCTAAAAGCTCATCTGAGTCTTTTAGGGTCTTTGTAATAGTTATTTTTGAGGAAGTCTATGCTCAGAATACAGGGGGCCTCTGGGCCAGTCACAATCGGATATTTAGAGGTGTTCCTCTATATTCTGACTACAGTTTTTATTTTCTTACTCTGAAATAACAACTTTTCAAATCCCTTCAAACCTGAAAGAAGACATACCTGCACCCTTTAAAATGTTTTTCCGTAACACTTTTCACACTGTCACTACAATGTTCTTTAAACACTATGGCTAACAGCTTTGTAGTGCAATCCATACAGAGACACAGAATGGTTTGGCTCCCTTGCAAAGGAAAAAGCCATGGGACAGTTATTTATGTCACTGTATTTATGCCTAAAACACGCGGATGCCATATCAACAGGAACAATAAAAGGTTTACTCAATTTGTCAGGTCGTAATTTCCTTGTTCTTTAAGTGCCTAAGTCTCCGGAAAACAAGGAAATCACTCCAGAGACATAGCTATCTGTGATCACCTTCAGGTATAAAACTTGCCTCAATTTACTTTTACTGTCATAAAAAGCATGAAATCAGCAATAAAATGCCTTATAGTTAAGCAAGTCAACAAGAAACACAGCGGGTGTGGCTTCAACTTCACGTCTGTAAACTGGTCTTCAGTTAAAAGGTCCCTTCTCACACTGCCACTGCTCGTTTCCACCTCCGCTTCTGTCCGGAACTATACTTTGTGCAACCACATAATGAACTGGAACAAGAAATTGCCCAGGCTGAATGCTAACCTGGCAGAGACTTACTGTTCAACCAGAGCAGTTCTCCAGCGATTGCCTGTGTCAGCACAAAAGCAGTAGCAGTATGACCCTTTCAGCAGCAGCACTGACTTACACTGGATTAATCATAAAACTGTGAAGTCTAAAATGTTTCACTTTGCCTCTCAGATGCTTGGAATTGTTCACAGAATTGTAAAACTAAATAAAGAAATAAAGAAATAAACCATCCACTCTCCGTTCCTCTTAAAAGAAAGTCCTGAGCTAGAATATCTTGCAATTTGTAAAATACCATTTGAATTGAAATCAAATTACTGGAAAAAGCTGATAAAAATAGCAAAATGGTTGGCATCCTATAGTTTTTAATATTTTTTAACCCAAAACTTTTGTTAAATGTTCCAGCCTTTTATAAACTGGGCCACATTCACAAAGCTTAGTATCATGTTCTCTCAATGCAAATTAAAATCATGGCCTACATTTACTTTTAGCACACAGCAGGGAAAAAAAACGAACACTAACAATAATAGCATACGTCAAAAACCTCACAAGAGTTTATATTTTTAATCACAGCTCAAGTTCCTGGAATTGCACTAATGTTATCCTCAAATATGCTTTCAAGGGAAGAACTTATTGTTCCTGGGAAAATAGAGGGAGGAAAATTTAAAAGCAGCCGAAAAAGTAAATACTAAGATCTGGAAAGTTAGAATGCAAATTAACAGAATCCATTGCTAATTTTTCATCAATAAAACTATACCAATTAGTTGCTAGGAGCATACACTTGTATCTCCTTGTGTATGTTACACTTTTCTCTTAGCTATGGCTATGTTTTACCTCATAGAAATTGCCTAATATGTGGCAGGCAAAAGTCAGAGTCACCAGACAATTCAGCTGAGATACATCGCACAAAAGCTTTATATGTCAGCACAACATTTAGTGGGTTTTTCAAAATGTTCCAAGTCTCTCAAAACAGTTCCTTTTCCATAAGGATAAGTAAGGTTTCAAATAAGCACTACAAGTCAGCTCTTCAGGAATTTGTTCTCCAATTTCAGAAAGACTTAAAGAAACAGATCACTCAAAAGAGACCTGAAAGTAATAGCTCTTAATTAAGCCACAGTGATCTTCACTAATGCGACAGTTATAGAAACATAAATAGACAAAGAATCAGCGGATAGCCACCAATACAAATAGAAACAGCAGAATTCATCAAGTCCAAGAATACTCTGCCTCCTGAACTGCAGGGAAAAAAACCCATAGGATTTGTGGGGAACAAGATGAATCCACCACTACTTTTCATTATTTTTGTGGTAACTTCCACAAGAACAAGTACAAACACTGCTCCTCTTAACAGACAGGGGAACAAACATTCTTCTAAGAGCCCATGTAGTCTATGTTTTCTCAAATCAACTTTTCCAGAGAAGAACTTCAAAAGCTACTGTCTGTTTTATATGAGCACAGTTCTGTACATCACAAGACTAAGAGAAAACCACAACATTTAGAAAATAAAAAAAAAAATCTAAAATTAAAAGCTGCTATCTTTATGCTGGACAATGACAATGCGGGATGTATTGAAAAAAAAGTCAAGATACATGTTCCATGAAAGATCTTGGTTTTGAAGTCTACAAAGATACTTAATTTTAAGCCAAATAAACTGAAAACAAAAATTTGGAATTCCATTTTAAGAACATGAGCAATACTGTTTGAGGAATTACAAACCCCAGTGTCCATAAGGACCCACACAGGCTATGAAAAAAATGTTTAAGGGATGTTAGTTTTCCAATTCATTCATAGTCCACAATTGGAAAGTTTGCTGTGAGCAGTTTAGGAACAAAATTATTTTTTTAAATAAGAAGTATTCCGAATAAAAGATGCACTTTTAACCTCCCCCCCACCCCATCTTTTTCTAAAAGAAATTCCCATGGTCAGTAATTAGTTTTGTACATGAAAAACGAAACCAGCCAGCACAGACCACACTTTAAGGCACTTAGTATGTCTAGCCTAAGATGAGATTTGTTTATCAAAAATAAAAGCAGTGAAGAAAATAACATCTTTTCAATGCTAAATGCCAGAAACATGACAAAGTGTTCTCTCCCACAGTTCACTTAAGGTTGGCTGCTTTAGGAACATAATAGTCTTTCTCACAATCAAAATGCAATTTTATAATTCTGCATAAAGTTCTAGCAAAAACATAGTTAAGTTGCTACTATCTTTAAAAAGGTCACTGACCTTTCTTAAGGAAAGGTTTCCTAGGAAAACTGCCCTGGTGAAAAGGATTCCATTTTTATAAAAATATTTTTTATAATTTTTGAAAAAAATAAGTTAGAAATTGCTTCAGTTATTCACTAGTCTCTAAAGCTCCAGTTAGATTCTAAAAAGGTGTTAAGTGTCAAATTATCCTCTAAAATTAGGCCAGAAAGTTAGCATAAGTCTACAAAGAAATGGTACAGTTAAATGCAGTTTTTGACAAGTGTCCTAAAATAAAGGAAATATAAGCTTTGCAAAACTGCATACAGAAGCAACCAAGGGAAAGAGTTTGTTATAAACACCAATCTGATAATTTGTATACAAATACCAACACCTTCAACAAATAAGAAACCAGCATTCTTGGAAAACTGTATGCATATACTCACTCCAGAGTAAGAGCAAGACCTAGATTCCAAAAGAGCTGTTTTTAAGGCTTATGTGCAGGCAAATCCTTGAGTACTGCTTATTCCTTTCAGCTCCTGGAAAGAAGTGTTGCAAATGCTGTTATCTCAATGCACAAAACCAAAAAAATAAAGTTATGTCTAGAGTGTGTGTGGATATCAAGGGGTATTTTGATAACTGGAGTGCTAACCTTATGGGTTCTCAAGAAAACCCAGCACAAGGCTTAGGAGGTCAACTGGCATAGCTTTACTCAGAAAAATCAAATTGGTCTTAAAAGTCTTGAATTTCCACTTCAGGAAGCACTCTAGTACCTGAAAAGGTAGTAATGTCTGTAAGTGATTAATGACTAACACATGACATTGCAATTTATTAAACATGCAACTTCTTTCACATACTGACATTACCTACAAACTACAGTGTGTGGAAACGACTACTTAAAAAGTACTTGCATGCCTGTAACATGCATACACAGATCACTGAAGAACTTAGAAAGATGAGTTCTTTCCTTCACAACTAGAAATATTTTTGTAACCAGAGTGCACAGGAAATGAGTTTTATTCCAGACTAAAGAATAACTTCAGCACTTTTTGTTCACTGGGGTTGAAATATCTATTTTGTAAACAGCCTCCACAGTTAGACTTTTAAGCAAGGTAGATGTTAAAATTAACTCAGGACTTCTGCACAAATCTTTAACTTAGCAAGTGAATTATACTTGGCTATTGAAAGCAAAGAAGTTTAAAAAATGCACATGCACTCTGCTCTGACATTTACTTTTGAAATGAACTGACCTAAAGATCACTGGAAACACTGAATTTACTACACTAATTTAAGACAGAAAGACATTAGGGGATAGACAGAAGACACTGCATCAGGACGTGATCTGCAAGTCTTGGAAAACTTATTGGCTACAATCTGAGCAAGAGAGAAGCCTTGTTTCTCAACCACTGCCCTAGGCAAAACTTCATAGACAACACAATGACTACCACAGGCACTTTACTCCTCAATACAGAAATACAGCTATGTGAAGAAGTCATTATAGAGGCAAGTTCTTTATTATTTCCAATGAAGTAATCAGAAGAGAAAAAGGGTATACAGAGTCTGAAAATACAGAAACTTTCCTCCGAGTGCTAAAGAATGGAGATATCTCATTCTTTATTCACACAGACAATTGTTTATCTTGTACTGAGATTAAATAGCACTATTTGGGAAGGAATGGGAAGAACAATGTTTTCCCTTTGAATAAAATAATCTTCATTGATGCCAGCTAAATCTTTATTTTATAACAAAACAACCAGTACAGAATTCCTTTTAATCAGAGAATTTGGAAGTGTGCCTTAAAACACATTAAAAGTATTACACAGTATGCACACACACCTCAGAATGGCACATTAAGTAACAAGCAAGAGCTACTTCTTGAGATAAACAGTATCAGCGATCTGTTCAAGCTGAAAAGAGAAAAACATTAAAACAAGATTTGTAACTGCCTTTAAATACATGTTTGAAGAAGTTAAATCACTGCCATATCCAGCAATGACATAGAGCTGGGTTGCATCAAGCCTTCAGCTTGTCACTCTTTCTTCTGCACACAATTAAAATACCAGAATCAGAAAATGATCTGGGTTTGGAGCAGAGTGACCTTATACACCATCTAGTTCCAGCCTCACTGCCATGGGCAGCGACACCTTGCATTAGACTAGGCTGCTCACAGTCCCATCCAACATGTCCTTGAACACTTCCACAGCAAGTGTAAACAATCCCTACTGTTACCATTTAACAATGAGAAGGTACTGCAGCTGGCACTCCAGTAGCTTGTCTGTTTCAGCATACCTTTCACTGCTACTGCTCACATCATTGTGCTTGTCTGTATCACACTCACTTTTAAGCAAACCCATTTCTACTCAGATAAGCGTGCAACTCCAGCTTATGCATTTCACTGTCACAGCAGAAATCAGACCTTCCATGCGCATTACAAATAACTTAAAATTATAACAGAATAGAACGCTAAGAACTAGACTATCCCACAAAGTTAAATAAGTTCAGAAGGAATTAGTGAGCAAGGAAGTCATCAAACACTTAAAATGGCACTTGCAGCACACAGGGAAGTCACATGGACATATCTATATATAAGTTCTTTGAAACACATTTTGCAATGTGTAAGATTACAAAGTGCATCTGTATACAAACACACATATACACACCGTAACAAAAGACAAGGTAAGGCAACATTACTTCCAGCATACCATCAGCACTGAACAGGATTAAAATAGAAAAATAAAAAAAGTAGTACACAAATTATTAGTCAGTCAGTCAATAGCAAGAGAAAAAAATTACTAGAAATACTTTTAAATTCTTTCTTTTTTGAACTGCATATCAGATTATAATGAAAATTATTAAACAAAGCAACAGTTACAGTCACTTGTATTCAGAGATACACTGCCCACCTTCTACCTGTCTTAACATCATAAGCTGTGGAACGGGAATGGCTGGATGTCACCTGCATTTTGGTCTGAACACGCAAATATGCAAATACAGGACCACTCCTTCCTAGCAGTTTTCAAGTAAACATTTGAGACTATTGTAATTGCACAACTAAAATACATTATAACCTACATGGTGATTATCTTACAGAGGCCTCTAACATTGGAAAAATAAACTTAAGGACAAGGTGAAAGATAAAAAGCTTTCCAATTACATTTTAATGAAACATTCCTACAGGATGACATAGGACTGAGTTAATTGAACTTCATCCAGAGAATAACCTGGATCAAGGTCTGGTACTAGAAAACAGTCTACACGAGGTTTTTTTACATCAGATAGCTAAATTCTTGCAAATCTGAACACATGCAAAGAAAAAAATGTAGACTCTGCAGTTGCTGTTTGTGCACCAGATTGTTTTCTGACTGTGTATGGACATAAAAATCAGGCAAAAAATGCATGTAACCAGGCTTGATGATAAAGTTTTCTAAAGCATTCCAAACAGATCAGGCCATTTATTAAATAAATAACCTTAACATCAAATTGCCATAATTAGAACCCAAATACCAAAGCCTAGAATACCACAAGTGAGAAATGCAGAGATGTTTTTCACCCTTTACCTGTTATTCCTACAATGACCAAAGACAACCATTGTTTTTAAAAACTTGGACAGGTATTTGGTGTCTCTTTTTGGCAATTTGCTACTAACATTTTCATGAGAGCCACTAAAAAATACACCATTTATATAATGGGAAGCAGGTGTCTGTGTTCTTTCAATGTAGACTTCCTTTCCAATTTGCTGGGAGATGAAGCAAAAGTGTACACCACAGGAAGAAAAGGTGAAGATGAAATAAACTGACTCTGCAAATCCAGTATTGTAATAAGTGACAATTACATAGCAATAAATATCTAGTTTTCTCAATCATACACAGTTTTCCACTTCCGCATCAATCTTGTTACTGAGAAGTCTTACAGCTTTTCAGACATATTTTAGAAAATATGGAGAATTTAGAAAAAATGTGGCCTCAAACAAAATATATTATTGTTCCCCATTACTTTGAATTTTTTTGCATTTGTTATGTTTGCCTGTCCTGTATGCAAAGATTATCAAAGGAAGTGAGGAAACTAGACACAGATTTTCAGGTTCATATTTAATTAATTAAAATTAGTTAGAAAAGCAATCTACTAACAATTTAAGTTTCTGTCTTAAGAAGCAGAACTGTGCTTTTGGTCTGATTTTTTTCTGATTGCCTGAAAAACAGGTTACCACTGCTACAAAACAGAGGGGCAATGATGTGATGACATAAATGCCTGTATCAAACATAACAAAGCTTTCAGAAGCAAAGTTTTGTGATAGCAAGTTGAATAGCTACTTATGAATTCAAA
Source organism: Sinosuthora webbiana (assembly GCA_013397395.1). Lineage (NCBI taxonomy): Eukaryota > Metazoa > Chordata > Aves > Passeriformes > Sylviidae > Sinosuthora > Sinosuthora webbiana. The sequence goes on along the minus strand of VXBN01010960.1, from coordinate 80,164 downwards.
ATGGCTGAAAATATCACCAGGTTAATGGACCCTGTAATCCACAACATTCAGGGGTCTGAAAATTTGCCCCTCAGAAAAATTCTAAGTGGAGGAAAAAAAAAAAAAACTACATGTAAGAAATACCCAACCTACTCCAGACCATCCAGGCTACTTCTACCATATTAATATTCAACAGTTTAAGTTTTCCTATTGAACAGTAATTTCAAGTTGTCCAAGGTTCAAAAACTGGAGCAGTTATAGATGTGGGAGGCCAAAACTCAAATTCTGAACTGACCTACACAGTTTTGAGAAGCAGCTGGAACCAATGAAGGCAAGTTTGGTACCAGTAAATTAAGTTCTATTGCCAAGGACAGAAAACAGAAATGGAAAAGATATGAGACAAGAAGAACGATAGATAATCAGCAAGCAGTCCAGCTACACTCATTTAATAAATTAGTTTAATCTTGTTTCATCAGTGCTGTAACTGTTCTTTCATGTAACAGAAGGTGGCAACTACTCCAAAGACTGCAAAGAAAAGAGTTCAAAAGAGAAAATTTAAGAATAATAACAACAACACAGTTCTCAAAGCAAGGAAAGTACTTTATAAAATGCACTTACTGCCCCAGCTGAAAACGTTAAAGGTTAGCCATGCTCAGTATTATGTAATGAGTGAAACATCTGCTGCCCTGGAAACATTCTTTGTTAGAGAACTCTTTCTGTAACTGGAAACTCCTTTGGAAAAAAAGCCAAATATAGTAGCCTGAAACAAAAACAAAACAGTAAAGAAAAAGACAAAAAGTCCAGTGGTAAATTTCTTCTGGGACCCCAAATCTCCAAGATTGCTTTTTGTAGTTACTTCAGTGCCTTTTTTATGGTTGAGGTGAGTGGAGACTATGATTTGGTTTTGAGAGGTCAAAGGAGAAGAAAAAATGTTGTTTCAAATTTACCTGAGAGGTTACTCCAAGAAAGCTACAAGAATCAGAGATATTCTAGTTTTTATTGCTCTCTCTACTAAGCATTGAAATAGTTAAGTATTAACATTGATATTATTTTGCCAGAGTCTCCACAAGCAGAGATTTTCCAGATCATAGAATCATGATTTGATTTGATTTCTGCTAGCCATCTACAATCAGCCATATGTCACTTGAAATCATCATCAAAGGGCTCAACAAAACCAGAGTGAAAAACCCACTCACTGGTTTTGAAGAACACAATTTTCCTAGGTTTTTGTCTTTCGGTAAAAGAAACACCACTAAGGTGTGGTGGAAGGCATCTTTCTTCTCTATAGGTCTCTTCACTGACGGCTTCACAAAACACAGGCTGCTTTACTGATACATTCAGAGCCCTGCAGCCTATCCCCATCCCACTGAACTCTTCTTGTGCCTACCGGGAGGTGTGATTCCCATTTCTGGTTGACTATGATAACCAGCCTCAAAACACTTGGCTTCTACATTTTCAGTCTTCCTCAGCTGCTCTTCAAGCTTGGTGGGACCTCATTAACACTTCAGAAGTCTGTCTTTTAATCCCCTTGCCAGCTCCTCATTAAGAAACTCTCATTTGCCAAGATGTCTTAAAATTAAGTCCAAACCACATACTCGACAGCAGTTAGAATATTCATGCTTTTGGTCTTAAGCTGCAGCAGTGTACTACTTATACAGATGTATGTGTCAATAAATATTTTCCCCAAACATGAAAAAAAGCTATCAAGGGTAGCAATCTTGAGATTCTCTGTCATGAATTCCTAATGTACGCACCAGACATGATAAATGTGAAGTCTGACATTACACCTATTTTCAGCCTTCTCTTAATACCATCATATGATACTCGAAATACCTATAATGTATTACTCAACACACTGTGAAGTTCACTGTGAAGACAAAATAGTTACACGGAACTTGATTTTCTAGGATAAACTGTAGAGATTTTAGACAGTAGAAGTAAGTCAAATCATTGCCAAGAGCATATCATTAATTTCTGTCATAATTTAACACATGCTGTTGTCTTCCTATTTAAAATATTCTTCATGCTTGTTTTTATTTATTTGTGGTTTTTTACTGTTTTGACGACACACAACGTTATTTCTGGATTCAGTAACTGACTTAGTAATACGTTTAAAATAAAACACCCTGGTTTCCTAAAGCAGATTACAACTATCATGAATACAATTTGCAATTGTTAACATTCCTATTTCCAATTTAACCATTTAGGAATGAAATAATTTGATTTACTTAGAGAACTGATCTCAGATTTCTCCAAATTTTCTTGAAACCCCAAGATTTGATCCCACATGACTTACAAAACAGGACAGTCCCAATGCTCATTCGCTGCAGTGTGCACAGAACGTTTGAGATGCTTTACATTCATTTTCTACACAGGGTGGAGTGGAATTAACTATTTCCTCCTTTGCAAAAAAACCCGAAACAAAACACCAAACCAAACCAAAAAAACCCCAAGCCCTAAAACAACAAAACAAACAAAACAACCCCCTCAAACCCTCCCCACCAAAATAAAAACCAAATAAAAAACAATGGATCAAAACCACCCAAAGATCAAAAACCTATCCCAGCCCTCACAATGTGCTCCCAAGTACTCAGCAGTGGAACATCCTCATTTTCCTGTGATACTGCTTCACTGTACACTTTACCATACTACTGCCACTTGGAAGGGACAGGTGGGATGACAGTTGTGGAGTCGGAGGATTTACCCTGGAGATGGGCTACCATCATTTTAGTCCCTGCTCAAAAGAGAGAGCATAAACCTGTCCTCTATGATAGCTTTAATCTTTTACACACTTTTTTTTTAACCTCTGCCAGGTCTAGGGCAGTATCAATGCTTCATATAGACAAGGGGAGTAGGAATACAAATGGAGCAATTTTACTTTTACACTTAACCTGAACAACTCAAATGCAAAATATTTCAACTCAGACATTCAAACCAGAAAGCATGCTAGTTAATGGTGGGAATTTTAAAAAGCTACAGCAGACAATTAGATACTTGAGGAGCAAAGCAGTTTCCCTCCTCAGATCTGTGAATCATTTGGCTACTAATACAACTAGAAAAACAGTTCAAAATTAGACGAGTGACTAATTAAATAAGATCTTTTTTTCCTAGCAGAATCAGTTGGATCAAAAAGACTAAGAAGAGATTTTGAGATGTACAATGCATACACTGTACATCTAAATCTCACAGAAGTAAAAAAGAAAATCTGTAAATGTCTTTGAACAGGAATTGTTCTGTTTTCTTTAAAATAAACTGAAAAGTCACATTAGTCATTACATTCACAGTGAATGAGTCATCATAATCCAAAAGAACTTCAAGCATTCACATATAATTATCTTAAAAGTAGATTTCTACAAACAAAGTTCAAAGCAAAAATGCAGCAAAGTGTATGTACCAGAGTTTGAAATGACACTACCTTTTAAGAAAGCATGTGTACCAAGAAAGTTTGTGTACCATGCCTTTTTTCAAAGGTGATCTTGATATTTCGTCGACCCAATCCTGAAAGACATACTTCTCCCTTTATTGTGTACTAGGTACATCTGGTTTATTCCTAGAATTGTACTAGCGTAGCCAGAAGTCCACAAAAGAATTCTGCTCTTCACAGTCAGACAGGTATTTTAATATAAGCCCCTGTGAAAGAACGCCACCACTACCAAAACAAATTTTTGGTTTGCAAAATCTGTTCTACTTAAAGCTTGAGATTTTCTTTTACCAGTACAACTTCAGGTTTACATACATTGTTGACTAGTATTGGAAAACTTTAGTGGTATGCCTCTACTTTATTCACAAGAAAAATGAACAGTCTTGTCCAGGGAGAATTACTACTTACTTATTTATTACCAAGACAATATGAAAAGTGAAAAGAAAATAAGCTAAGGAAGGATGTATCCTCAAGGTTGAGCAAGAATTTAAGGCAAGAAAAATTCAAGTCTTTCACTGATGATTCTAACTGCGAGAATTCACTTTGAGTCAAATAAACACTGTACAGGAGACACACACGCTTGCTTTTTCTGGTTTCAGCAAGCCTTTGAGAAAATAGTAACACATTCATGCAGTTACAAAGTTTTATCTTTTATGTCCTGTTGACCTTTGAATATTCAGAACTGAAAACAAACCTGGATGTGACCTGTAAGAGGCAAACTGCTCCCAAGCACTAGCAAACCACATCACAGTGGTTTCATGACTTCAAAACGGTATAATAAAAGTACTTATACTGTTTCTCCTCCAGCCAAATCCAAATTTTACTCTTAAACATATGTGGTACCATACATTTGGTATGTATGCTGAATATGTAAACATTTCAGAATGTTTACAGAACAGAAAACTAAACTTCATAGGGTTAGTCTTCACATATTCCTTCTGCAGGAACTGGAAGAGGAGCTTCAGCTGGTAATTGAGGGCACCTAAAGTTAGGCTTTCATTGGGAATTACTCCCTAAAAACAACGTGTCCATAACAGGGGAAGAAGAAAGCCTAGAAACTTGAGTCTCCCTCAACTAAAATTAACTTTTCAGTCACATCTTTGGCAGCTTCAGCACCCTAACAGGGACATAAATATTTCTCAAGTTATTATCTATCTCCTTGAAAGCATATCCTGTGGCAAAGACACAGCTTATTTTTCAGGATTTGTTTCAAGGAAACCTGCAAAAAGTATTATCTATGCCGCAAAAAAAATCCACCTCAGTGTACTTAAGCTCATATTACCTGCAAATACAACAATTTTCTGCCACTTCCAGCTAGATACCCAGAATTTTACATTGTCACTAGGATCATTAATTACTTGAAATGTTATTATGAGATTTCACGCTCAGCTGTGAAAACACAGGTACAAATGATTCTGTCGTGTAGGCAAGCTGCTGCTGCTATTTCCAAGGACAGCTGACTGATCAGCTATTGAGAACTGGCCACACCGGTTTCCATATTTTGCAATAGTCCCTTTTGATGATTAAAGTAACCAAATGCATAATCTATTGCTGTGACTCAGCATTTTACTTTTTATTTCCTTTCTGTAACCTTCTCTTAGACCAAGATGGCTCTCCTATAGAAGCTTCAGGGCTTAACTATGCAACTACAGGTGCCTTGAATTCCTGAATTTCCTGAAACATTAATTAAGTCCTAGAACTTCTTTTTCTTCCTATATTGCTCACAGGTAGCTGCTCTCTAGTTGCATTGTCTTTCTCCCAACTTCAACCATGCTTTTATCCCTTCCTGAAGCAGAAAAATATACACATTATATAGACACGGCAGGAGGATATTTTAATCAGAAGACTTCTATGTCAGGTTTCTTATCTGGATGAGAGTATAGCTTCTTCCACAGAGAATAGCAACGAGGGCTGGAGCCATGTCATGTGACACCAGGAACAGCAGCATTGGGTTGCTCAACAGGGAAGAAAAAAAAAAAAAGTCTTGCTTTCAGCAGCCAACTCCTCCACACTGCAAAGATTTGCAAAAGGGAACAGCAGCACTGAAGAATGCAGTAGTAGAGAGACTTCAGTTTATGCATTACTGATAAAAGGCTGGAATTAATTATAAGGACAAAAGCTATCACTAAAATGAGCTGGTTCAGAGAAAAATCAAGAACGTTGGGGTTTTTGCCTCTCTGGAGAAAAATGGCTACATTCTGTGGTATACCTGCCCTCTGTTCACAACTGGAAAACACTTTCATTTCAAGATGATGAAAGCTTCTATTCCTTTAGACACTTGTAAATTGTAGTAGCTTTTGCTGCTAGAACTGAATAACTTAATTTGCACATCAATCCTTGATTTACACTATTTTTAATATCTTTTAGGCAGAGGAACACAGGCTCTTGGTTTTTGCTTGAAAAGCATCAAGTCTCTTTAGTGACTTTTTGAGAATAAAGGAAAGGAACTGAAGTGTCACTAAATGCAAAGATGAAAGCAGAGTAAGGCAAAACTGGCCCACTGCATTTAACTGAAACAGAGCAAATGGAATGTTTAATGACATGCAAGCCAACACTCAGCAAGAAACTGTGGGTACATTTTTACTGTTCTCTTGATCAACAACTCTAAGACACTGT
>VXBN01010960.1:0-62212 GCA_013397395.1 Sinosuthora webbiana | reverse complement strand
GGTCCGGGAAAGAGCACTGCTCCAACAATTGGTTTCACACTTCGTTAGGATGGTGATAGAATACTTTTTGCACACCCTACATTACAACCCAGGACAAGTAGTCAGCCTTGCTAATGTGTTGCCCAAGCACAACTCAATGTAACTGAGAGCATGACCTGTTAGGCTGTAAATTTTCTAAACATGACATTTTGCAGAATAGTCAATTTTTAAAGCAATGCTATTATTAAAAAAAAAAAAAAAATAGAAAAATAGATAATAAATAATATATTTTTTATTTTTAAATCTAATAAAAATTTAGTTGGAGTAACTGATTTAGGTACAGCAAGATTTCTTCTCAATTCTGAGCAAACTAAAATTTTTTAATGGCATATTAATTCTGTTAGAACATGTTAATCTACTTTTTAGGGTCTTCTCATTCCTCTTGTCTATTTAATATTGGTTTTCCTCTCATCTTTGTGGTTGGGGGTGGTGGGTGTGGTTGTTGTTGTTTAGGGTTTTTTTCCTGTTTTTACATTAATTCCCGAGGAATTTCCATTTCAGCTGTATTTGTCTTTCATAGAAAATTTTTAGCTAAGACCAAATCTACCCATAATTGGTGACTTAGTATCTAGAACCAGAAGCACATACTGTAGGGACTAAAAGGTAATTGAAGGTAATCTGTATGTATATCTTAGTAAAGGCATGGATGATTTGAATATTATAAGTTTGAAAACAGAATTATTTTTTGGAAAAAGACAAACCTTCTTTATTTCAAACCTTCCTTAGTAATTTATGGTGCTTAGGGAGATTTTTTTTGTAGCTTATTATATATTGCAGTATTCATAGGATTATTCAAAATTAATTACTTGTAATAAAAGTCCTTATCTTTCTTAAGGTATCTTCACATTGTTTTTCTCAAAATGTGGAAGAAAGGTGTTTTTAATTATATCCACTGGAGTAAATACAGAATTTTTGCATATCTACATAAAGAAACCCAAAACCAGATCTGCAGGATGTCACTGAATTGACCTGATGGTCTGTGCTGCAGGTTCATACCTAGTTGAAAAAAACCCCATACCTGCAAGTACCTAATAAATTAACTCATAGATCTTTGAGTGGCATGTCTGTAGAAGTTTGGTTTTATCTGGAGAATGCATGTTACACAAGTAACTAGTACAGTATGGAACAAAGCTTCAGCAAGCAAAACATAATATAAGGACCAGATCTTCACCAGTGTCAGTTCAGGTAGTTCACTCAAATACTGTCAGTCTTTACACATAAAGGATCCTTCCCATTATTTAATGTACAAATGCAGCAACACTCAGCATATTCTCTGTTCTTTGGAAACTACCATGATGCCATTTATCTAGTTCCAAGGATAGCAAAAATACATTAGCTGCTGTATACATGACGTAAAATTGCTGGTGTTTCTTAGTTATTGCTGCCATAATTCTTACGTATAGTGTTATTTTGCTATAATTATGTTTATTACTTTGATGCACCCTATTCAGTTGTATCTTCAAACAGTGGTTGTGTAGCAAATGGGAAGTGTACAGAAAAACCTTTTCCTTTCTGACCATTAGGTGGAGCTAAAAATCTCTTCTATGGGAAAGTTATTTAATTTCTTTCTATCAAATTGTCCCCACCTCTACTTGGTTTTGTTGTGTTTTCAGTTTTCCCTGACAGAGTGTGGCAGTATTGTATAATCTCCTTTCAGGAAATTTCAGACACTGGAGTTGGTGTTACTTAAAAAGCTGAAAATTTTCAAAAGTTCAGCAATAAAATCATCATAATGAAGGCATGGATGTTGTCAAGTTTTTAGGTTAAATGAATGTTTAAGCACTTTACTTAGTTGTGTAATATATTCCTTATATGTCTGGATTGCTGTACTAAAATATCTGGTGAAATAAGCCTATTTATCACATGGACCCTAAGTACCTAATTACCTGTCTTTCTGATGTCAATTTTTAAAATTGCTAAAACGAGCTAAAATTTGTGATCTGGGAGGTCCTGATACTTAAACATCATTTGAATGTGTTGTGTCCTGCTGGTGTTGCATGGGCTTTGTTTAGGCAGAGTTCTACTACACACAGATACAGTTAAAACTGGACTGCAAATGTCTTAATTGTGTTTGTAATTCACAGAGCACGCAGCTGTCCTGACCTGAGGGAGGAAGGCAACAACTTGTGGTTTATAGGATTTATTTTCTTTGTAATGACGGAAGGAAGCACAAGAGATTCTGAATATGTTAGCAATAGTGTGATTTTTGTAGGGAGAGAAGGAAAAGTATTCCAAATTATAGCTACTCCTTCTGAAAGTCTGTATGTAAGTTTGCACTTATTATAAATATACAAAGCTGCTGTTTACATTCTATTTTGTTTATATCCCGCTGAGATAATTTGAAGATATCCTGCATGTTCCTTCATACTGTCCTTCACGCTATGTATAGGGTTCTGTTAAGATTTTGTAATTTTTTTAATGATGTGTGCAATATTCATAAGAAGGTTTTTAAAATTGTGGTTAATTGTCTAAACTTTAATTTCTGCTGTGACACATGTTTCTTTCCAAATCTGATATAAAACGCAGAAGCCAGTATTGAATATGATAACATATCAAAGAAGGAAAAAATGGCATTGATACCTGCAGCTAAAGAAGAGCAGGGAGAGAATATGTGAGAGGAACAACTCCGCAGGCACCAAGATCACTGGAGAAGGAGGGGGAAGAGGTGCTCCTGGCTCCACACTTGCAGACCATGGTGGGGCAGCTTGCAGTCATTCTGCCACAAGTTACAATGACTGAAGATTGAAAGAAGTCTGTGAAATTTTCTGGTCATCATGTTAAGAACAGTAGAACAGAGCAGCATTTACTCAGTTGATAAGGTCAGTAGAACAGAACAACATTTGCTCTTATCAAGGACAGTAGAACACAATAGCACAACCTTGTAGAAATAGATAAAGGATGTAACTTAGGCAAACAGAAGTCATGCAAAACACAGGCAGGATGCCAGCTCAGCTCTGCAAGGCTGGCAGAGTAGAACTTGTGCAAAACAATGATGCACATACTCAGATGCAGAGGTCAAGGAGCAATCACATAGAAAGGACACTGGACATTGAAGACAGACCCCAAAGAATCAGATAAGGACTTCTGATTAGGGGAGCAACTATTTCAAATAAAGTCAAGTAAGTGAGGATAGCTAATGGATGCTCAGGGCGCTCAAAAGGAGGAAGGGTCCCTTGAGGGACCAGCATGCTTTCTAATACTCAAAGCTGTGTTAGAAAATTTCTATCCAGCCAATTTCATGCACAACAACCCCATGTAACACCACAAACTGGGGGGAGTGTGCCTGGAAAGCTTCCTGGTGGGAAAGGACCTGTCAGTGCTGGTGACAGTGACTGAACATGAGCCAGCTGTGCCCAGGTGGCCAAGAAGGCTGATGGCATCCTGGCCTGGATCAGCAACAGTGTGCCCAGCAGGACCAGGGCAGGGATTGTCCTCCTGTATTCAGCACTGGTGAGGCTGCACCTCAAATCCTGTGCTCAGTTCTGGGCCCGTCCCTCACTATGGGACAGACACTGAGGTGCTGGAACATGTCCAGAGAAGGGCAATGAGGCTGTTAAAGGGTCTGGAGCACAGATTTTATGGGGAGCAGCTGAGGAAGCTGGGGGTATTAAACCTGGAGAAAAAGAGGCTCAGGGAAGACTATATGACTATCTATAACTATCTGAAAGGAGGTTGTATTAAAGTGGGAATTGTCCCCTTCCCCCAGGCAGCTAGTGACAGGACAAGGGGAAATGGCCTTAAGTTGCACCAGAGGAGGTTCAGGTTAGACATGAGAAAGAATTTCTACCTGAAAGTGTTATCAAGCATTGGAATGAGCTACCCCAAGAGGTGGTGGAGTCACCATCCCTGCAAGTGTTTAAAAAAGGACTGGAATGGTGCTTAGTGCTATGGTTTAGTTGTTATGGTGGTGTTTCATCAACGGTTGGACTCCATGATCTTGGAGGTCTTTTCCAACCTCAATGACTCTATGATTCTACATCAAAAAGCAAGAAAAGAAATTTACTCATATTGAGTTATCTATATACTTTGAAGCTTTGTGAGGAAAACTTAGAAGATCAGTACTGGGTTACGACTATCAACAGAAAAATGCTGAAAAGCTGATAAAGCCGTAGCTGCTAAGAGGGAGGAAGATTAGTAGGCTTAAGAATTGTATTCTTAGTGACTGTAACTGTCCATAGGTCATGCCCACTCATTTTTTATTCAAATATGAATACTCTAGAGTTTGCCTAGAAGCCAACAAACCTGAGAAGTTTGATTAAGTATATAAGGGTTGTCTTTGAAAGAGGGATGAGAAAGTGAGCATGAAAACTAAGTCATTCTACAAAAGCAAATACAAGACTGAGGCTGTCACACCTGAGGGAACAGAATGCATCAAAGCTATTAGGTTGCATGTACTCTCACAGTTTATACTGATGCTGTATTTACAAATACCAGCCATTTTACAGCATGATGCTTTATAAAAATAAAGCATTTTTGTATTTTGAATCAGATCTGAATGAGCCGTTATCAGCCAATAACCTAAGAAAATAGGAACTTTTTTTGTCAGGAAAAGGACTGACATAGAAGAGTGGCCTCCAAGCCCTGAGAGATTTATTCAGTGCGTGCTGGAACCTCTGTCTGCTCAATAAGAGATGTTAGACAGATCACTTGCATTCTAATCCAAAGTTTAGTGAAGTTAATAACAAGTTTCTAATATATTTTTTAAGTCTGAGAATTAGGACTGTCAGAAGTGGAATGCTTGTTTAATAATAACAATTTTGAAAAGCCCTATTGCTCCTAATTAGGTTCTTATACACTTTATTAATTATTGGAGCAAAATTATTCTGAATATCATTATTATTTAATGTTATTAGCATAATTTCCATGAGGAGCAACATGTTTTGTACTTCAAATAATGTATAATACATTTGAGAAATCATGGGGTATTGTAAAGTTATTGTTTTTTCTTTGGAATTACCTTTTCAGATGTCACTGTTAATGGTTCCAAAATTTTAAACTTCTTACGAAGCAATAGCACAAAGCTATTTGTGATTTTTTTTTCTTGGCTTTGTTTTTCTTAGTTTCAGCTGCTATAAGAAATATTACATGTCTTTAATGGAAGCCGTGATATCTGTTTTCTGACAGAAGCTCCATAATTTTGCAGCTTTATCAGAAAGAGAGCTTTATAAATAGGCCATGCTGAATGGATTTAGCAAAAAAGTGAGGTACTGATATGAATTATTTAGAGGAACAAATTAATGGATTTCTGCTACCTGACTAGTTCTGTCAGTAATATTTGTGTAAATGTAGTTATTGATCAGAGGGATGAGCAAGTAAAAAAAGTCAGGGAGAAGATACTCTAATTTGTGAATCTGTTGTCTTTCCTTATTTTTAAAATCAAGTGTGTTGGTTTTGATACAAAAGACCATGAACATACAAAAAGAAAAGAAAGAAACTAGAGAAAAGGCCACAGATGAAGTATTTAGCAATTCTGGTAAATACATACAGCAGTCTGGCAATCTTTGTCTGACACATCCCACTGCATTACAGAGTAGAAGGGAAATAGGGACCACTGACTTCACTCAGGAAGCTTGTTGTCTGCTGACTCACTGACTCACTATTGTTCACTTCCAGAAAAAGTGGTTCCATATGAGAAGGCGGCTTCACATTTAGCTAAATAGTTCTGAGGAAAGTCAAGGAAAAAACACTGAGGTTTTGAGTGTATGAAGTTTTTTAACTCCACATAATATGCTTTTTTTTTTTTTTTTTTCTTTTTTTTTTTTTCCTTTTTAAAAGGCAGCCTAGCTAGAACAGAAATGCTGCCTAAGCCAAAAGCATACCTGCTTAGTGCAAATAAAACCTAATTATGAAAAAGTAAGAAAAGTTGAAGAAAGCTTTTGGTACACAAGCTTTTGGTAGGTTTCAGGAAAAGGACTAGAGATATTTTTGAAAGTAAAGCTTAAAGTAGGTTCCATTGCTTAAGGTACTAAAGAGAGATGAGTCCTGTATAGGGAGATGTTTGCAGATGTTAAGAAAAAAGGTTTTCAGAAAGTGAAGCTTGGAACTCTCCCACTGCTGGAGTAGGAAGGGCATGGATATTCAGATGGCTCTTTGCATGCCTTTAGATTCAGTGCCTGCTTCCTGAGATTTTAGTGAAAAATCAATTGTAGAGGTCTATAGTTGTTCATTTTTATGTAATGCTAGCAGCAATTTCATGAAATAATTGTTAGTTGCTGTCTGTCATAATTCTTGTTTGAAAGAGCAGTCACAGCCTTAGGACTGTTTACTTACTAAGCAGCTAAATTGGGGTGAATTTATAAACCAATTGTCCTAATCTTTTAAAGGAAGAGACGTACTGTTACCTTTTTTTTAGCAGGCATGTAGTAACTTAGATAATTACTTTCTGTTTTCTCTTTGTATCATCCTTCTGCTTTTAAGCTTAAATATAGAAACCTTAAGTATCTGGCAGAAGGAAAACAACCCAAAGAAGCTTAGAAGGAGCAAGAAGTTGGCTTGACAGAAATAAGAAGAGTTTGCAGCCCCTGAGTTAGTTTTTTTCTCCTTTCAGTGGTTTTTGGTTACTGGAGCTATGAAATACCTGTTTGAAGGGCCCTGAGACCATCTCTCCTGCTGGGGGTTTGGCTACCTCAGGGCTATTTTAATATCATTGAGGACTATCCTCTCTGGTAAGCTTGGAGAGATCCCTCCAAGAGACATCCCTTGCAGACTGCACTGCAGAAAGTCCTTACCTTCCTGTGGGAACTGACCTAAGGTGCTGCTGTAGTGATTGGATCCTACCTGAGCTACAGGTGCTACTACATCACAATCCTGTCTATGCCTGGCCTTTAGCCTGCTAATCTGGGTCCAGACCCTAGGGCACAGGATGACGTCCCATCCTGACCTTGGACTTTCCTCATCACTATGGCCCTGTCTGGTGATCACTTGTTATCCTTACAGGGCCTGGTCCTAACCCTGAATTGCTGGCTTGTATTCCTGGCTTTCCCCAGCCCTGTCTCATGACCTTGACCTTGCCTGATGTCCTGGGCTCTGGGCAAGCTTCTGGGGTCTCCTTCAGCTCCCAGCTCCCCTCCCTTAGGGAGTCGCCAGCCTGTGCAGCATGGTAACCTCAGACTATTGCACTCACAACCTGGTCAGCCTGTGAGGAGGGATGCATTTACAGTACTTACACTGGCATACACTAGTGTGTGAGCTGACACAGGCAGGCAGGGGAACAATCACAAACTTGTGGCTTGAACACAAAGAGTGAATTAATTTCTGTTACCCTGTGAACCGGGTTATCCCCAAAGCAACACCTGGCCAGAGGTATACAAGTGGACGGACATGCAGGCACTCTTAAAGTCAGTCCATGCTAGAGGATCACTGGCCTGCTCTTCATGTATGCTTATTCAGAGTTACTCCTAGCTGCAAGTCACTTGGGCAATTTATAATCCTCCTCTCCAGTCTTCTGCTTTTTAATCTATTTTTCACAATAGTTAGCGTATATATTACACTAATTAGTGTGTAAAAATTTGACATTTATTTTGGATTTGAGTCAGTCATACTGGTAAATATCCTGGGAGAAAATTGAGCTTGTGAACATGCATAACAGTCAGCACAATGAAAGATGTCTACCCAGACCCAGGAAACTGGAGGAGCCAGATTTCAGTCTGGTTATAGAAAACTGTTGCCCAAAGAGAGGAACTACAACAGTCTGTAATTGCAACCAAAGGCACATATGCCTTTCAGGAATATCCAAGATTATCTAAGAAAAGATATTTTAAAAAATCCACCAAAAAAACCCCCATTTGTAGTTTTCACCTGGCATTCATAAACTCCGCAAAAGAGCCTGATGGTCTTGATCATCCCATCACATTCTTTGCTTTTGTAGTCTACCCTGCTTTCTCCTTTACATGTTCCCTTGTAAAAATGGAAGATGAAGTTCTAACAAATGACCTTGTTCTGTACACATAGTTCAAGCTGGACTAATTACTTTAGTCCTGGAACCTTTTATGATCACAGTTTCACTGTCTTACTGCAGACTTTTTTGTAGGCTTAGTACCTATTCTTCAGTTACATAACAGGGCTTTACAAAGAGAGTATCAGAGTACTAGGTCTTCATTCCAGCTGTTTCAATATTAAATCCTAGGAGACTATTCATATATGAAAATATACTTTGGTAAGAACATAATTCTTCCAAGTTTTCTTCTGTGATGATTTTACTGCATGATTACAGGGGAGATGCAGCTTCTCTTTGTTTCACCAATGCTAATGGAAGGAAACAGATTGTTATGCTCTACTAAGTTACAGGAGTTTCAGATCTAGAGGTTGATCTTGTGTAAATTATTCATTCATTAACCCATGTGAAGCAATGTGAGATGAGTTAACAATGTTATTTAAGCTATCTGAAATAACCAGGTGTAATTTGATGGACATGGGTTGGGGAGTATTACACATTACACAATTCTCTCTTTTGGCAGATCTGAGGAGCTGTTGACATCTCTATCTACAGAACAGGAGATACCTGGGAAATGTTAAAGTATCAATTTCTTCTCTATTTCTTTGTATGATTTTGTCTTTGCATTTAAGCTGCCAGGGCATCTGAGAAATAAGAACTTAGTGGTTTTATTGACTAAAGTGCCTTTCAGATCCTCCTCAGTGAACTTTGTACAGGTTTCAGAATATTGTGATCATACCCTCAAACAAATATGGTTGCTCCTCTCCATAACAAATGAGGGATTATTATTCATTAATTATTGGTGAACGTGATACAAGTGGATACTTTAAGATACATAATTGCTGAGCTGTCCCAATTCTGAAGGTTCATTACTCATGGAATCCTGCCCTGGTGGGCATGTAGCAAAGAAGACCAGATTTTTTTAATCTTCAGAATATACTTAACAAAATAGACTCAATGCTGAATTTCTGTCACTTTCAGAAATTCAACTAAGTCTGTTGAATACTATTTTTTATTCTAAGTGCTTTTCTTCTCCTTCTGGACTCCATTTCAGTTTTTGTTGCAGGTTTGGACCTTTGTGGACTTGCTGATGTCTGTTCTTCTGGGTTTTTTTGAGTGCAAACAGAAGCTGGCAAAGAGCAACCTTCAGCATCTGCCTGTTTTACTAGCTTTCCTTGAACTTCAGATGACAGAACATTGAGAAACATCATCCCATGTCCTCATGCCAGTTGCTTGTTATCTGCCTTGAACTTGTCTAGGCAAGCTTAGCCAGACTTATCTTGCTAGAAGTAAATAAAGAAATACTCCCAGGAGGTTCTTTGCCAATAAATCTAAGGAAGAAGTAACCTCAAAACAAAGACAAAATGATTGGGAAAGTCATCTTTTCCACATGCTTTTAAAAAGAAAAGGAAAGAAATATTCTTAGATTTGCCTATTGAATGTACAGCCAATGAAGGTATGGGTTTCACACAAATTTACAGATTAACTATCAGGCTTCTCACACTATCCCACTGACATGAAATCTACAAACATTTTTCTTTCATTAGGACTTTTAGTTAGTTAGTTCAGATGAGAATACTTTCGTATTCAGATTAAGAAAACTTTTCCCCTTCCATTTGTAAGATAAAGATGTAAGGGTGCTAGGTTAGATCCAGAGCATAAAATCACAGAATCAAATTATAGTTCAGGTTAGAAGGGACCTTAAAGATCATCTAGTTACAAAGATATAGGACTACAGATCAAAACTCTCCCAAAGACTGGAGGTCACTGAGTGCATCTCATATTTATTTGTTAATAACAAATGGAACTCATAATTTTATTTTTACAATTGGGAAAATTAAAGCACTAAGAGAGCTAGAACGCAGCTTCTTAGGCAACCTGATTTTGAATGTCTGAGTTGGACATGCCTTTCAGAAGCACTGAATATCAGGAAGCTCGTGTTAGAGCTGAAGAAAATTTGCCCTTGTTCAAAGCTGTGTTAGCTACCAGTCCAGGCTTGCCAATTTGAAAGAAAACACTACTACATTATAAAGCATAGTAGGATATGAATCTGAAACCAGTTACATTAACATTCCTGGGTTATTAAGTTCACTTTACTCCTGGTTTTGAACACTGGGGGTGAGTGGCTCTGTTTGTGAATACAAGAATAGGATTCAGAAATAAGCAAGTAAACAGAAGTAAACAGCAACCCTGTGAAGAATTTTTGAGGTGATATGGAGAAACAAAGTAACTAGTTATAAATTCTGTATTTTAGACTAGGTCAACACTGATGAGCTCAGTTTCTACAGCTTTATGCTCCAGTCTGATGGGAAGCCATGCATGCCGTTAATAAAATTGGATACCTAAACTTTGCTTCTTACTGGAGCTCGTGAATTTGAAAGGAATGGCATGCTAACATAGCAATAAAAACTTCCAGATCACCAGTTTTGTTTTTAGCAAGTATGGAATCTAGGGAGACCGTCATTGTTACCAGTGGATTTTGAAAGTTGAGCTGCTGTTTTTTATTCCCCTGAATCGCTGACCAGAATACATAATCTTGTGTACGTGTATTGCGCAGTACAATTAAGCAAGCACCTAAGAGCCCGATTTAATAATAGTGTTTGATTTAGCAGGTTGGTGAACTCTGCACTGCAATGAAGGTGAGTCGTTTTTATTGATTGTGGCAAAACAGCCAAGTAGGCCTTAGACAGGGTTTGTGAACATTTCCATGCATGAGTTGCATATCAGTAGCACATATTCAAAGCAAGTATTCAAATCAATTTCCTGGGCTACCCAGGGACACTAAAATGCTTCTCAGAGAAAGACATTTAGCCTTGTTCAAGGAAAAAAAAAAAAAAAAACAAACCAAAAAACCAACCCCCCCCAAACCACCAAAAAACAAAAACAAACAAACAAACAAAAACAACAAAAAATCCCGACCAAAACAACGACCACACCCCCCCAAAAAAAACCCAACCAACCAAATAAAAAAAACAACCAAAAAAACAACAACCTAAGGTGAGGAGCTTGTGGAAAACTTAGAATGTCAAGTGTATCCTCCACAAACATGCTGGAGTAAGAGTAAGGCTTCCGTGGAAACCTCTTTGTGTTCCAAAAGAAGGATGTTGTCCACACTGTCAAACCTGAGACTTGATTCTGTCTCCAAAGGCTTTTGCCACAGGATCTTTTGCAGATAAATCAGGATAGAACCCATGAAGTCAGTAATGCCAAAATGATTTTCAGCTGTCTGGCTCTCTTTTCTCTTTTTGTATCAAGTCAAAGTAAATGTAAGTATAGAAAATTTGGATGTTGTGTAGTGCATTCATCTTAGGTTCCTATGTAGTATATAAGAATAAATATACATCTAGTAAGGAACTAGATCTTTTAGAACTTAAAAAAGGAAAGTCTCAGATCCAGATTTAAAAAAAAAATAGTTGCTTTTAAGTGGGTTATTGATAAAACATAAAAAAAGAGAATGTGGTTTAGGTGAAGAACAACATGAAGTATCTCAGGTTTTGTGGTGGGAAGGTCTTATGGTAGAGCCATTAAGGTTTTAATAGCTATATTTTAACAGTTACATTTTAATTAGTTATTAGTTATATTAACAGTCCTAGAACAGTTCCTTAGTTCTAGAACAGGACCTGAACATTTTTGTCCTGTGCATTTTGTATCTACCAACAAAATCCTTACCCATAGCTGCATCTCCTGACTGTTAATGAAATACAATTAAACAGTTACAGGGTCTTGTTAGCATAAATACAATACCTGGTGTATTGTTTAGCTGATGGTACCTAGATAATTGCCAAACAAGGACATTTTTTCTTTCTCATGGTGCATTATTATGAAGTAATTTTTCTTGTAAAATAAACTGCTTTATTGATAACTTCTGTCAATATGGTCTCATCTAGTGTGTTTGACTACATAAAGGGTGAAAACTAAAGGGGTACACATGGGCTGATGGGAGTTAAATGTCACATGACACATGAAGGCCTGCTGTTACCTTTCTGAAGTGCAGTATAAAACATGACAATAGGTTTCTGTCTAGCCTTCTGATGACATCTGGCAGGGTTATAAACTATCTGTAGCCAAATAATAATAATAAAAAAATCTGTACAATATGTAAATAACAGTCATTTACTCCCTGCCCTTATCAAGCCAGCATGAGTTAGTCCTGTTCCTTCTTCTTCTGTCTTAATTAAACACATAACATCTGTTGTGGGGGTGGGTTTATAGTGCCTGTCTGCCTGTAATTGATGATATTGTTGCCTCTTTTTGCCTTTCTTCAAGTATTCAGAGGAGAATAAGTTTGACCCAGTTAGTCTCTTTTGAATCAGATGTCAGGTTAAGCTGACTGTTACAGCTGAAGAGGTAAGAGGTAATGATCTTTGGACAGCTAACAAAAGATAAGACACACTGAAAGATAAGTATATTCCAGAAAAAATTGAGTATGTTATAGAGAAAACTGCAGGTTGTGTTACTCAGAAGCAAAAGGTGGAGTGCTTTATTTCTGGGCAGAGCAGAATAAGGGTGCTGTTCTTTCTAAGTACAATTAGTGTGGACTTACAAAAGGAGGATCAGGCCTCACAAATCTGATATCCTCTACTGGAGACAGGTAAACTAAGAGAGTCACAGCAGGAAAACTGTTAACATGATTAATCAAGACAAGGGGGAAGGTTTTCATATAGGAACATACAAAAGGCTTAATCCCAAACCCAGGGAGTAAGGCAAATAAACAGTTTTAAGTGAATAAGAAGCTAATTGCAAGATCAAAGACAGAATGGTGCAAGACAGGATTACAAAGACTAGAAATGAATTACTGTGAGACTGGAAAGAAAGGGGAACAGTGAGAAAGCTGAGCAAAAATAGCTTTTGACAATTGTGTTATTTCACAATTAACAGTCTCAGGATGTCCAACACAAGTATGTTGATTTCCAGTTCAGTAAATCATTTGCATCTCACATGAAAAAGCAACATCTATAAACACATAAAAGAAAAATGTCCTTTGAATATTAGACACCTTTGAGGTCAGATGAACGGGTATAATGAATTGAATTGATTATTTATGTTATGGACCCTGAACCATCCATCCTTCACAGTTATAAACACCTTCTTTTCCTTTGTGTCCCTACAGCATTCCTGACTGCTGGGAATACTTCAGTGTTGGTGCTGCTGGCAAGAACTTGAGGCAGAGAAGGCATGTCAGTTTTCTTGTGCTTCTAGCTACCTACTGAGAGCCTCGAAAAGTATGTCTGGAGACAATCCTTCAAAGCCTGCCAGCTTCCTGAATGCTGTGGTAGACATAATTTGTTGACAGCTCCGAACAGCCAGCCTTCTCTGCTCTCTGCCAAACACAGATAGTTTTTTGATTGTTTCTCATAACACAGTTAGGAGTATGGCACCACTTCACTGTTTGAACTGTGACTAAAGACTGAGAAAAGGCTATGGCTAGCTATCTCAATGTGCAAGCATGCCTACTTTTAAATAAAAGTAGCTTCAATCAGTTGGAAGGTCTCTCAGTCCCCCATTTTTTGAGTGCCCAAGATATCCCTCCATTCACCATCTGTGAGGTCAGGTGAAGATCCCTCTATCAGATCTGGTTAATACACTAGCAATATAGCTGTCAGTCAGCCCTACATCAGTATATTGGACTACACCTGCTCCTAAAGGAATATCAGTAAACTACTCAGGTTCCTTCAGACTTAGCACTGCTCTCCCCTTTGGCCTTTCTGTCACCTTGTTAGGGAATAGCTGATAACCTGGTCTCAAGACAAGTGTAAGTACCTGTCACTGGAACTGTTGGTCAGGCCTCGGTGGCATAGACAGGGCTAACTGTCCCTGCCCAGCCTTCCCTAGAGCATCCCACATCCTGCCATTTCAGCTTCCCAGGGCTGCCAGCCCCTGCCCCAGTGATGCCACAGCAGGGACACTGTCTGGCTCCCCTGAGCACTGCTAGGCCCCAGGGTTGATGTTCTAGCAGCTCCTCCACTTAGCCGTACTAAGATGGTAAGAAAAGCTGAAGGACCCATGTTATCTATTGCTGCTATCTCTGTCAGAGCTGTGTTACAGAGGTAGGAGGCTGAAACCTGAGGTGTTCTGAATCATGAAGGACGTTATAATGAGTTTAAAAGAGATGCACCAAAGGATAGATAGGTTTTATTGTCTGTTCAATTAACTCATATTTTTTTTTTCTGCATTAAGGATACATAGGTGGACTTATATTCTAAAATGTTAATTAAATGGACTCAGGTAGATGAATGTGCTGGTGTATTACTGTGAGTTACTTCTTGAAAATACTTCTCTCATTATATGCATTATGTGACCTTAAACATCTGCCCTTGCCTCATGGAAGAGAAGGGTAGGGCACACTATTATTGCCTTCTTCTTTTAGCAAAGGCTGGTGTGTCATGCTTTTGTGTTGTATGTTGCTTTTCTTGATGCTGTTCTGCCTTCCTCTTCATCAGTCTTGACATGGACCACACCACTACTCTCTCTGTTTTATGATATTTGACAAATTTGATCCATCCAAGATATAATGTTGTCCTCTCCCCCTTCCTCCCCCTGACTTCTCCCTATCTGCCTGCCCCTGTAACAAAGGCAATGTTCTCAAGAGGCAAGTTTGTAGATTTTCAAAACTTCAGATAAGCCCCTTCAAGTTTATAAAATACAGAAGGGCACCTAGTTGTGAAAAACACGACTACAGTCTACATTCTTAGCCTGCTAAGGACTGTCAAGGGGTTAGTACTATCTCTAGTTACTGCATTCCAGCAGTGTCACTGGGCTTAGTGAGTCTCGGGTGTTTCTGTACTACAAATAATGGTGTTACTTATTAGTAAATGAATCCCTGGAACAATCTAGAATTCCCAGTAGAGACACTCCTGACGAAGGGCATGTAGCCATGGCACGCTAATTTCGTGGTAGCCATGGGCATGCTGGGTGGTTTACACTTGAGAATTCACATGACCGGGAAAAGAAACAAAGAGAGCTCTCGGCTGACAACAGTGTAATAAAAAGAGCAGAGTGCGTGTAAATGTTTGGTATGCATGCTAGCAGAGATGTAATAAAACTGTTCAAAGTGAAAAATTCTGGTTTGTTTCATTTATTCTGCTGTGCTGTCAGGGGAAGTTTAGGTTGAGTATTAGAAAAAGGTTCTTCACTCCTAGAGTGGTTGGACTGGGGAACAGGGAAGTAGTCACAGCGTGACAGAGTTTAAGAAACGCTTAGACAATGCTCCCAGGCACAAGGTGTGACTCTTGGGGATGTCCTGTGCAAGGACCAGTAGCTGGACTCGATGATTCTTGTGAGTCCCTTCCAACTCAGCATATTCTGTACTTCAGTGAACCGACCTTCTGCAAGACCGGTTGCCCGCGAGCTGCCTTCGCTAAGACGCTGCCGGCGAGGGTGGTGCCCTCCCGCTGACCGCCGCTGCGGTCACTGCGTGTCCGGTCCCGCCCCGCGCCGCCGGTGACGCGCGGCGGCGGTGACGCCCCATAAATAACGGGGCGAGGCCAGCGCTCCCCACTCAGCGGCTGCGGTGCCCGTGCCTGCGACCGTGCTCCAGTCGGCGGCGGCTCCGGCTCCTCCTCCCGGGTGAGTACGGCCGGCCCGGTGCCCCGGCGCGGCTCTCGGCCCCGCGGCAGCGCCGGGCGCCTGCCCGCTCCGCGGGGCTGGCTCCGCAATATGGTGGAGCCCGGCGGCAGAGCGGACGGGGGTGCTGTCCCGTGTGCGGCGCTGACCGCCGGGCCGCCCCCGCTGCCCCCGCGGCCCGGCGTGTTTCGGTGCGCTGGCCGAGGCTCTTCCGGGACCAGAATGTCCCGAGAGCCGCACCCGCCCCCGGGAGCGGCGCTGGAATGCCCCATCCCGGAAGCGGCCCGTGGAGGCACTTGGGAAAGCGGGGCGTCTTCCTGCTTTGGGTACCGCGGCGAGCCGGAGCAGGCGCCGTGGCTGTTGTGCGTGCTTCGTCGCGCTGCTTTCTTGCACTTCTTTCCGTAGCGAGGGGGGAGAGTAGGAATGAAGTCTGTGACGTAGCCTGTGTGCTGATCTCTACAGAATCTCTTGTTGTCTCTGAAATATGCTTGGACTTGGATTCCAGACGTGTCACTCACCTGCTCCGGAGGAGTGGATCCGACTTTTGCTAGGGCTGAACCTATTCAAGGGGTTTCTGAAACCGTGCAAGAATCTAGTTATCTTCCTTGTCTTTAGGAGCAGGAATAACTTAACAGGCTGACTGTCCGGGTTTATTGACTGAAATTCAAATGCGTGCCCTGTATGGATGGATCTTATGAGACAATACGAATATTGAATAATCCTTAAACTAACGGCACTTCTTCCTTCAGAGGGCAGATTCTGTGCTGTTAGATCTTCTCCTGTTTTTTAGCATGCTTTGCAGTTCATGGTGAAATTCAGTTGTACTCCAAGTGATCTAACTTGTAATGCAGTGTGAGAAACATAGCATGTTCCTGTGGGTATTTAAATTCTTGTTAAATGAAAGGAGAACTTCTTTGTTACCACTGTAACCATTGTCTATTACTTGTCTTGCTTCTGTGTTCCATGTACAGTGTTTAATCTTATTACAGGCATTACTTTATGGCACATGTATGTTAATATGTGCAAATATGCCTGCAAAATGTTAACAGGATGCCTTTGTCCTCCTTCCCCATTATGTAACGGGGAAAAGTTTTATTTCACCTCAGATGGAATATTAACACATTCCTTTTTTGCTGTCATACATATGAGACACAAAACTGCTGTTGGCTCTTTGACAAACCTAGCAAAAGGCCTTGTAAACCACAATCCTTTTGAGGACAGACTCCGAGTTTACCTTTATGTTGCCTTCAGTCATGCAGATTCTTCTGGAACTTAAGCATTATGTGAAATCATTAATGGAACGGGTACTTTTTCAGATTTAATTTAGCCTGAACATGTGTATAAGATAACAGTGTGCTTCAGTGTGTTCTCCTTATGTGGTACTGCTGTACCTTGCCTCTTCTATAGGGTTCTTGTGGGGAGAGCTGTTAGTATTTTCTCCATGGGAATACATGTTGGAATGCATGTTTGCTTGCAAAGATGCGTTTGACTGAAAGATTTGTTGACTGATCAATGTTTGCAACTTGTTTCAGTGGGGAATATGTAATAGTTTAGTGTAAATTTGCATAAAGGAGATTTATTTTCTGCAGTGGGGAAATCCAGTGCTCTCCAGGAATGCTAACTCCTTAGCAAGCAGAACAGAGTGAGCCTTAGATGGGCTCCCTCGAAGATCTGATCTGATTAAAGCTGTTGCTGGTGGGTTCTTTGTCTGACTTGGACATTCTGAACTAGATTTTTAGTGACTTGTGGGCTGTCTTTTGTTTGTCCTGTTTCAACAGTTAAGTCTTTCTTAATTCTTCTAGAAAAAATAAATGACTCCACCACCTGGTTATTCATCAATGAACTGTTGTACCTCAGAGCCTATCTTGTGCATATGCTTTACTTGCATTACCTAAACTAAGTTTTGGATTTGTAAAATTGTTACAATAAAATCTAAATCCTTGTCTTGGTTTAGATAGACAGGTATCTGCCAGGGAGGGTTGGAGTCTCCCTTGAAATGTAAGCCCTCCCTTCCCTTTTCTTTTTAATTATAAATTTATAATCAGAGGTTCTTAGGCAAAGATTTTGGGGATAGGAAATAGCAGTTCTTTACTAGTATGGATTACAAAAGCAAACAGACAAAAAAAGAACTAAACAACTACAGCACTAATAACAGAAAACAACAGTACCAAGAACCTTGAGGGGGTTTTGCTTCACAAAACCCAGGGCAATTTGGTTTTGGTGCCTTTGCAGGATCCTCAAAGCACCAAGCTGGAACGGTGGAAGGTTTCGGGCTGGTAGCTGGGATGGCAGGGGTGTCCAGAAGGCAGGGGGGTGCAGGGTCACACTGTAGCAAGAGAAGCAGCGCCGAAGAAGCCGAAGGCGAGGCAGGGCTGACCCAGCTCCCGCGGGTGACTGAGAAGGTGCAGGATTCAGGCCGAACCGGTGGTAGTAGATATCCCAGGACTGGATCCCTTTTTGCCACAGCGAAAAAACTCCTCCAGCCAGCGGGTCCTCTCTCCCCGAACGCCGAAAAAGAACAACCCCCAACTCCTAAAGCTCTGTCTCCCAGCAAGCTTGTCCCTCTTTGTTTCAGTTAAGTATCCTTAAGTATCTAATACTTGGTCTTCTTGGTAACTTATGGGAAAAAAAATTCTTTAGAGAAAAAGAAGGAACAAACCCAACCCCCAACATTATTTACCCCGAATTTTTTTTTCCATACTAACATAATCCTGTATGCATGAATGTGAACATCCTGATCCCAGTAAAGGGGTCGATCACAAGAAGGTTGTTGATTTCAAAGTTTGGTGCTTAGATGAAGCAGATATGATGCCATAACTCATATATGCTTCATTCACAGGCTGTGTAAGGTTCAAGACCTGAAAAAATGGCATTGGCAGCAATTGATCCACAGCAGGTATGTCTGAATTAGAGCCATAATTTCTTCGTCCAGGTCAGAAGAATAGGTGTGGACTAACACCTTTCTCTTTTAAACAGAACATTGTATCAAGGGTTGCCAACCTTCCTTTGGTGAGCTCCACCTATGATATGGTGTCCACAGCTTACATCACCACAAAGGATAACCATCCTTATCTGAAGTCAGTATGTGAGATAGCAGAGAAAAGTGTGAAGACAATTACATCAGTAGCCATGACAAGTGCTATGCCTGTCATTCAGAAACTGGAACCACAAAGTAAGTCATAGATGAAGCTGTTGATAACTTTAGTTCAACTGATTGTTTTTTTGTACCCAGATGCACTTATGGTTTAACATGGTCATGCTGATCTTGAATGCTGTTTCGGGTAGCTGACTGAACCTGTTGCCTGACTTGTTGCATAACTGTTTAAACATTGATAAGACTTAAAAAAAAGGTAATAATCCAGAGTGAAAGCAGATTCAAGCTTTCATAATGCTAAATTGATGGATGACTTTTGATATGTGAGATGATTATGCAGTCTCTTGCCCAACACCTTCCTCGCCTTTCATCTGGTTTCAAATGCTACTGTTGCAATTTCTTAAACTGAGATCTGGTTAAATTTGGAAGCTGCGTCACAAGGCTGTTGTAACCAGAAGCCTGGTTTCATAGAATGGCAGAGAGCCAGGTGTTTCAGCTTCTTTTACCAGTTGCTTTTAAATTATCAAATGAATTTTCTTTGCATGCAAGGATTTTTTTTACTGGCACTGTAAATCTGTTCTTTGGCTTCAAATCTCACTGATAAGAGGAGGAAACTATTTCAAGGATGTTGCATGAGTTCTTTTTCAAGAGGAATTTTCAGTTTGAGTTGTTTTACTAGGGTAAAAATGGTTGAAACTAACTCTTGTAATTTCTTTTTTAGTTGTAGTTGCCAACAACTATGCTTGTATAGGTCTAGACAAAATTGAAGAGAGACTGCCTATACTGAATCAACCCACTGACAAGGTAAGTTCTTTCCATTTATGTATGCAAAAGAACCATACACCCTTCTTTTCTATTATCACTAAAACCCCAAGGAGACACATTTCAAAAAGCTGTGCCTGAAGCACAGCTTGGAAGCAATGAAAAAGTCAAATGTCCATCTGTAGATAGATCTTTTTATCCGTACCTGTTTGTTGCCTTTGAGAATCTTTTTTCTTTTTAAATTATTTTAAATTGCCCACCACTTGACAACATCTTTCTATGGTTGCAGTTCACTGGTGGGTGTCTTTTAAAACTTGAGTCTTTGTCTTTTTCTTGCTCAGTGTGAAGTGCCTGGATTGCATTCACTGAAGTTTTTTGAGCTGAAAGCTGTGTGGCAGTCATGTTCTTTTTTCTCTTGTACATATTTTTTCAGGGCGTATTTTCTCCTAGATAACCAATACTTATACAAGTTTTAGCGTAAATTTATTATTTCCTGGATTATGTAGCTCTCACTAGTTAATACTTTTAGTAAATACATGTATGTCCTACTGCAGGTTGTTGCCAATGCCAAGGATGTAGTTGTTGGAGCCAGAGAAGCTGTAACAACCACTGTGACTGGTGCCAAGGAAACTGTTGCTCACACGATCACTGGAGTGGTGGGCAAGACTAAAGAAGCAGTGCAAGACAGTGTAGAAATGACCAAGTCAGTTGTCAGTGGCAGCATTAACACTGTCCTGGGAAGTCGTGTGGTGCAGATAGTGAGCAGCGGTGTGGACAGTGCTCTCACAAAATCAGAGACCCTTGTAGACCAATATCTTCCACTTACAGAAGCAGAACTAGGTAAGACCAATTGAAAGTTTGATTTTGTTGGAATGCTTATTTTGGAGAGAAGCAAGCATCCATTTATTGCTTACTTATAGTGGGGAAGGGGGCACATGCTTCTCAAACTACCTTTTGCCTTGCTGATTGTAGTAGCAGCATCCTCAAAAGGAAGCAGAATGAAAGTAAGGATTTCTCTGTAAGGTGGCGTATCAGCCTAATCATGGTGCGAAAGGACTACTCAACAAGCTCTGCATTCAGCTGTTACTAGGCAGATAAAATAGTTTCAGACCTCTTAAGTTTTCCTCCAGTCAATTTGCTTCCTTTCTATGTACCTAGAGAAAGAAGCTGCAAACGTTGAAGGCTTTGAAGTTGGAGTCCAAAAGCCAAGCTACTATGTTAGACTAGGATCTCTGTCTTCAAAGGTCCGCACACGTGCCTACCAACAAGCCTTAAACAAAGTTAGAGATGCTAAACAGAAAAGCCAGGAGACAATCTCTCAGCTCCACTACACTGTTAGTCTGGTAAGTGTAAGCTTTCACTTGACATATTAAAAGCATATGTTGGCCTTGGTTTAAGTGAAGAAAACAGCCAAAAGAGTCACAGGAAAACTGGGATTACTTTCTGAATAAATGCATTAATACATTATTACACGTATTACGTATATTACATTAAATACAAAGAATTTGCCATTAAGAGGTTTTCATCACCATTCAGGAGAGTTCTAAATCAGGCTAAGCTGTGAACTAATGAGCAATTTTTTGTAACTGCAAGCACTGCAGAAATAGAAGTGAGATATTTAAATTCATTCCTGTTTTGTAATGCTGGTTTTGACACGTACTTCATTTGGTGAAGAAAGTGTCATGCACTTGAGACTTCAGAGTCCTTTTTAGGGGTTTCAGTCTCAGTCCTTGATGATGGTCGTGAGGCAGATGAGGGATCTTCGGACCATCTCTTACAGCACTTTAGAACATCAGTCCTTAAAGTCCTTTTTAGTAGTAAAATTTCAATTTCTCTTGGGACTTGGTGTCTTGCTGCTTCTGTGTCTGAGCATTTTTGGTACTTCAGTAGTCTTATCCCAGCAAATACCTTTATGTACAAATACCTTTATGACAAACTGTACATAGAGTCATGGCCTTCTATACACTTTCAATTTCTCCCATAGGATGGAGGGTGGGGGAAATAGTTGAAGCAGAGAGAAACACTACATAACATCTTTAACTGCTTTCAGTTTTCAATTCATTGATGAGATTAAACACATTATTATACTCCCCGAAGTTGTTTATACTGATTTTCTGAAGTATTTTAAAAGGAGGTTACAAAACAGTCAAGGTAGAGAAGCCCTAAAGGAACTGTTTGGACTCTTGGCTCTACTTCCTTATTTGGCTGTATTTCAGATCGAGTATGCCAGAAAGAACATGAATAGTGCCAATAAGAAACTTCTTGGTGCTCAGGAAAAGCTTTATCAATCCTGGGTAGAATGGAAGAAAAATACAGGCCAAAATGATGGTGATGATCTGCGTAGTGCTGAGGTAAATAGATGTAAATGTACAACAGAAATAAATGTATTGTATCCCATCAAGGGGATGGCAAACTAATGGTCCCTGAAGTGTGAAACAGCAAGTCTGGATGCTGAAGCTAAGGGCAGCTGACGTCTGAGATGTAGGGGACCCAAACTCTTTAAATAAGCCTACTTCCTGCAAACGTTGGGGTTCATTCTCCTCTCTGGAGAATGCTCATCCTGTTTAGCATGTGAACCTGTGTTGGGATATATGTATGTAGATTAGCTGTGATGTGTCCAGATCAGAATTAATGATTTGTCAGCAGTCTTAGGCACAGACTCACTGAATTCTATATGCAGCTTTCAGGGGTAGTTAATTGATTAGAATGTACTTACCTGCTGTGACTTGTTACCCAGAGTAGAAATAAGAATCTGCTTGACTGTTGCTGGGTAGAAGCTTTCTTTTCACAAAGTACTTGAGTGTTGAAGAAATATCAAGTACTTCTAAGTCTTTGATGCCTCAGACTTAAAACCTGGTTTATTATCTGCTATAGCTTTATTTCACTTATATCCCCTTTGCCTCTTTAAGTATCTTGATCAACATAAAGCTGCTACAGTCATAAAAAGACACTTATGTGCTGTTATGCTTGTTCTTTTTAGCACATTGAGTCAAGAACTCTAGCTATTGCACGGAGCCTCACTCAGCAGCTTCAGACCACCTGCCTCACACTGGTCTCAAGCCTACAGGGGCTGCCACAG
The DNA here is from genome assembly GCA_013397395.1 of Sinosuthora webbiana. Classification (NCBI taxonomy): domain Eukaryota; kingdom Metazoa; phylum Chordata; class Aves; order Passeriformes; family Sylviidae; genus Sinosuthora; species Sinosuthora webbiana. The sequence goes on along the minus strand of VXBN01010960.1, from coordinate 39,742 downwards.
AATATACAGGATCAGGTTTACACTGTTGGGTCAATGGCAGGTGATGTCTACCAGAGCTTTCGGTCAGCATCTTCCTTCCAAGAATTATCAGACAACTTTATTGCAGCTAGTAGAGGACAGCTGAAGAAAATGAAGGAGTCTCTGGATGATGTGATGGATTACCTTGTTAACAGCACACCACTCAACTGGCTGGTAGGTCCCTTTTACCCACAACTGCCTGGCATTCAGCATGCTGAAAGCAAAGGTGAAGGGGAGGAAAGTTCCAGCCAGAAAGACAAACAGCATGAACACACTACTGAATAAACTGCATAGCATGTATGTACTCTGCTGACTGACCAAATGAGTGGCCTTACTAAGTGTAGCTGTCAAAAAATCAGTTTTCACTGTTTTTTGGTGAACATTCCATAAATGCAGGAATAGGGGAATCTACAGGCCAGGACACTTACATATGGGTTGTATTGTCCTGTGTAGTTAAGCCACTCTTAAAAATTCAAAGTAGACTCAAATGCCTAAGTATTGTCAGCTGACTGTTGTCAGGATGCCCTATTTGTCTGTCAAGCACCCCATTGTGCTTCAGTGGTATTAATGCCATTAGTCTAAACAAAACCCACCATAGCTGAAAGCCTTTGATTTGTTGCTTAATCTCTACCAGAATGATATAGAAGCCTTACATACTGTGAAATGCATTTAAAAGCTCTACAGTCTAGCTATGTACACTTAAATGCTATGTTTGCTGCAAATCACACATTTTGTAATTATGCATCTGACTATCTCAGATTGTATTGCTACATAATTCATGACAAAAATTCTGTGAGTGCAGAATACCAAAACTGATAGTGGGGTTTCTGAATGAGTCAGCTAGAGTTAAATGGTGTGACAGTGTTAACAGTAACTGTATAAACTTGAGTATTGGATAAGACAGTAACTTGACCATAGAATCATAGAGTATCTCCAGCTGGAATGGACCCATAAGCATCATCAAGTTTGACTCCTGCTTTTTGCAGGACTACCTAGAAACTAAACCATATGACTAAGAGCATCATCTAGATGCCTCATGAACACTGTTCCAGTGACTGACGAAATAATTATCAACAAATTTTTAATATGCAGTATAAAGGCAAGATTCATGCTGTTTGTACCCAGGTGCCTGCTGTTGTGTGTGTGTGTTTTTGTAGCCATCGTTTTGTAACTCATTTTTGTATGTTAGTAATAAATGCTTTAGTAGCTAAAGCCTGTCTCCTTTGTTTGAAAACAATCTAACTTGCTCTTCTGTGACTCCCTCAAACTGGGTCCAGCAGAAGGCAAGTTTGATATGCAAATGAAATAGATGTGCACTGAAAATGTTTGTGTATGTATTGATAGATAGATAGATAAGATACTGCTGCAGCATTTCCTTCCTTTTGAATTTCTGTGGATCCGTCCATTGAGTCTTAGTTTTATTGCTGCTTTTGCTGATCCTTGCTGTTGTCACCTTTAAAGATGACCTAAGCTGTGAGCTGCTGGATGTTCTAATATTGAAAAGAGATGGATATGGACAAAAGAACCCTCTCCTCCCTTCACAGTAGGTGTTGAGTGTGCATGACATGGCCATCTACCTGCTTTATCTTCTGACTCCCTATAAACAGTATTTACTTCTCAGCTGCATCACCAGTTTTAACTTAACTTTATTTATTCTTTTTGACAAATGGCGAATGTATGTTAACATTCAACTACTTCAGTGGAATTGTTCTCAGTAAGTCCTGTGAACCCCTCTGCTGGAAAATAAGTAGTTACTAAGAAATAAGCTTTCTTGGGCTAGGGCTGTCCAGGTAAGTTGTATCTTTTTTTTCTGATGCATGTCCTATAAAACTTTGGGTTGCAATCATCTAGTGTAGCAATGCCAGCCAGCATTTTCAAAGAAGTCACCAAATATTGTGAGGCAGAAACGCAGTTCAAAGAAAGCTTATCACATAGTCACACATTGCAACATGGAACAAATACCTCCACCTGGCATGATGTAGGCACTAAAGCAAATTATGTGTTGTCCAGCCTTCTAATATGAGAGGGTTAGTTGTTAGATTGGGGTTGGCCTAGAATTGTGAGGAAGACTGTTTTAAGAACAGTATTAAGCAAAATGGTAGCAAAACAGGACTGCAGGTAAAGATCCTGTAACTTACAGTGTTCAATACTCTATATAAAGGAGGTGTTTAAAATGAAATTAGCATGAGATGGTGAGACTCCTTTAGGAACCAAGCTAGCTGGGATGGATAATATGTTTGCCCAGGTAGCTTATGCAGAAACCATGGAGACTATGGGAGGCAGGATACTCAAAGGATGGAAATTAGAATGCTAATGGCATCATTCCAAAATAGATTATGTCTCTGGTTCTGGTTCTTTGTTGGTTCAGGACCTTTGGCATATGAGGTCATGGCTCTCTGGTAACCCTATATATTTTTAAGTTAGCCCTGCCCCCTACCCAGGGGCAGGACTAACTGAATGTATGCTGCTCTTCAGACCATGCAGTCTCTGCGTTTGTTATTTTAGCACCATTAAAGTTTTATTTTTTGGGCACGCCATCATTCCTCCCCCTCTATTTTTGCCATGCTCCAGCTGGACTGGACCTGGAGTCACAATGAGCTGGACTGTGATAGACTCCAGCCAGGGCCTGAGTTAAGACTCCTGTAGACTTAGTGCTTTCAGGAATTAATTTCTTTTTAAGTTTACTTTACTGTTGCATAGGTCCAGCAAGAATATCCTTTTTACCTCCATTTGCTCTCATACTTGTAGAGTGCATCCTCTATTGTAGATGTGCTCAGGAGCTGAATGGAACTAATTAGGTGTAGAAACAGTGGGCTGTTGAAATAAGGGAATTCCCATTCTTCTGTGTGTGTTTTAAGGTCTTATTTCTCTGGGACTTCATCCTGAGGTGATCAAATTGAAACTTTTCAATGTCTTTTAAGGCCTGAGAAATAAGCAGCATCATCGAGCATTAGTGCAGGAGCAGTACTTGTGTCTGTTCTGTCTTGTGTTACTGGTTTGTATTCTTGCATGGCTGTCCAGCTTCACTAAACCTCAGCAAGCAGATCAAGTAGAAAGCAAGGAAAACTTGTTACCAGCCTAGACCTTCAAAGCACTTCTTCCTTACCATGCACTGTTGTGTGGCTTCTGCTCAAAAGTTACTTGGACTTCTGGCAGCTGACCTATAACTGGTGGCTGCAAACAGAGCAAGGTGTGGTTAAATGCTTACTTAATGGCTGGGCTCCTGTGTCATGCTGTTGTGATAGGTACTTGTTTTGTTGGATGCTGCCCACCCCCCAAAATGTTTTTAAGTTTCTATCCACACACACACAACACCCCACCCCCCATCAGAATTAGGAGCTCTTCCCTAGTGGAAGAGACAGCTGAATAATAGCAAATTGTTGGTATGTTCCTGATTTTTTAATATAGAATAAAGTTCTCTCATTAAGATGATTAGACTCTGCTAATAAGGAAAGCATTGAATGTTTAAACTGATTTGCAACTGTACTTGCATGGGTATCTTACTGCAGATAATTTAGCATAGCATATGCCACTCTCCAGTATAACTGCAGCTCTACAAACAGAACTTGCCGTTTTTCTCTAGTGCAGCAAGAGAGAGTGACTATTAATAAGTCCACTGGAGCAAAGAGTGATGCTTTCCAAAGTCTTATTTGTTTTTTTTTGCCACTGTTTTTTTTGACTGAAGGTGGGGTGCTTCCTCACAAATAAAGAAGGGAAACCTGAGATACTGCCATCTTACCTGTTTCTCTCTAACTGCATGTATTAATGCAGCTGCACAGAACCTTGCTTCCTCTTAGTCCAAAATCATGTTTGAGGATATAGCTGGGGCTAGAAAACAGTGAGGTTTCTCTGGAACCTTTTAAAAAAGTTATGACCAGATGTGTTGAAAATTATACGAAGTAGCTTCAACTATTTTCAGCAAAGGAGGTAAATTAGAATAAATGGAAGAATGTCAAAGTCACACAAAACCTAGGATGGTAAGGGTTAGACTACTAACATCATTATCAATTGTAAAGTTATTTAGGGTTTATTTAGAATTCAGAAAATCACTTTTTCTCTTTTAGAGATCACTCAAAAATTCTTCATGCTAGTTGACACTTCTTCCCAGGTGCATTTAACAGAGAACTATGATTCTATCATTGCTCATAGTTGTTTTTTAGAAAAGCTTTCAAGATAAGCATTTGTAAATAGCTCCATATGGTATGCAAGTTTTACAAACATATTTATAGTATTGGTCAAAGCCAAGTTACAAGACTTGTATAAAGCCTGGAGTAGCAGCTAGTTGGCCTCAGTCTAAAAAAGGTAAAGCTTTGGACATGTCTCCTATTCTTTAAGATTAATATTTTAGCAATAATCTTTTCCAAAATTCAACTTAGGGTAGCTAATATTGTAGAGCTAGTAAAATAGGTGAAAGTATGTCGGAAGAACTGATTAATTATTTCTCAGTATTTAAAAAAAGCATTAACTACCACCAAAACATTAAACCCTCTGATTAAAAAGGTGAAATGGAAGTGAACTTATTTTTAAGCATGCTCAGTTATTAATTTAAAAGATCAGAGAGTCTTACATGCAGCAGCTTGCTGGACATATTGTGCACAATGTTTTGTTAAATAATTTTCTTTCTATTTATTGCCAATTTGTGGCAATTTTATTTCTTTTTGGATAATACAGTCTCTGATGACTAAAAATAAGTGCTAGTTTTGAAAATTCACAAAATGAGAATGCTGTGTCAAAATGCTAGTGGCTCAGTTCTAAAATCTTAGCAAGAAAAAAATGGATTGAAGTTGTTAGTATTGACATTAACACTTGTATATGAAGACAGAAAGATGCCAGAGTATTTTTTTGCACTGTTCTATGTAGGAGTTTTGCTAGTATATCTTTGTAAATGATTTACTGAATCATATGGAGAAATTTCATGAAGAGTTATGTCTGGGCTTACTCTTTTATTGCAAGAATTGATAGGAAGTTGAAATCAGGGAGTCAGCTGTGAAAAGTGGTGTGGAAGCGAAGGTCTTTTACATAAGCAATCCCATAACACCAAGGGCTTTGCATTGTTTCTGGTACAGATGTCCAAATATATGATTCTAATACAATTTTGCAAGATCAAAACTGAGGTGAGACAGACAGACATCCAGTCTGTTTTACTCATGCTGAGATACACTGTAATTTGAAGTTCTCTCATGGCTATGAAAAATCTTACTGTTACATCAAAGGAGTCAGGTTCTTCTACTGTATGTATTAAGGAGATGAAGAAGCCAGAAACTTAAATTTGAGCAATTATTCTGTTGTCACTAAGAATAAATGGATATAAGTAATAAAAACCTCTTAAATGTATGATAGAGAAAATTCCTACTGGTCAGGCACACTTATGAACATGGCTATGTCCTGGTCAGTTTAAATACATAGAAACATCCATTTGAGTACATTCTGAAAAACAGCTTATGGACTACTTAGTCTTGTTAAGATGCCTATATTTGTACTACAGTATGAAATACAAGGTCATGTGCTGATATTAGGGAAACTTTTTGCTTTCTCTAAGTGCAGTAAATGAGAGTTTTAGGAAAACTGCCATAAGCAGAAAGATGCAAGATAATTCTTGCTGGTAGAAAGATGTGGTTCCTGCATTCCTAGTGCCTTTTGATCTTTTGGGAAACAAAAATTACTGATCTTATTTTGACCAAATTTAAGTTCTCTAAGTCCATGCATTTCATGGTATTCACAGTAGTGAATTAGTAGTGGTTAGCTACATGCTGCCCAAGTTCTGAAGATCACTTTTTATAAATAATTAGTATTTCAAAGATCACTTGTGTCCAATGACTACCTACTCTGTAAGACCAGTAAATTAACATGCAGCGCTTCTGTGTTATGTACAACCTGGTAGCTGAAGTAGTAGTCCCTTTATTTGATATATTGTCTACTGTTCTGACCTGTCTTCATAGCAGGCAAAGCATAGATCTTTCTTGCTTACTGTCTTTCATTAAAGTAAGTCATAAGGCATTTTGCAGTTAGGGAATGCATTAAAATGCCTCTTCAGTCAGTGCTGAGCTTAAGTTACAGAACTGCCTACAAGCTGCTGTTGCTTTGAACATGCCATGCAGAACCAAAGTCCTGTCAAAATGCAGCAGTAGTTATTTGCTGGTACTGTGTCTGGCTCCAAGTATGTCACGTCACCAACATTAAAACTTACCATATTACCAACTTATCATATTACAGATGTGAATATTTTTCACTTGGGGAAAAAACTTATGAGTAAATTGCTTAATTTTATCCCATTTTTCAGAAGTGCCTAAGTAATCTAAGTCCTACAAAGGGGACTTAAGGGTTGGGACTTAAGCTCCTAAGTGTCTTAGGCAACATTTTTAGAAGTCTGTAACATCCATGTATCCACTGATGTCCCTCTGGCAATTCCCTGTCCTGCTTAGCAGTATAGAATACTATACATGCAGTTTAAAAAGAGGTCAAAGTGAGATTGCAGTTCTGGGTACTTGTTTTGTGAGAAAAGGTCTGATGCAGTAGGCAGGCAGAGCAACACAGCAATCTCCTCAGGGCAGATTACTTTGTATAGTCCACTGATTCTATGAAAAGAAGAAAGGCAAAAATAGTTTTAAAACCTTCTTTCTTAATTTTCCAGTGACCTGTTTCACTAAATTCAGTTCACTACATACAGTTCTTTTCCATGTCTACTATAAAATCCTACCTTCTAAGCAACTGATTTCCCCTATATGTCTGAGCATATTTCACTCTGTAATCAGGATGTTTGGTCTGATTTCTAGAGGTGCTGAGCATCTTTGTGTCCTGTTTTCAATGAAGGAGTACTGCACAAATCTGTTTAGTTTTATTTTTAAATTGACTGAAGTTTCATTCCTACACAGGTTCCAGATTTCACTATTACAGACCTGTCTTCAGAGTCAGATGATGTCCCAGACGTTTTGGATTTGGATGAAGAGGACCAACAGGATTTTTCACGCACAAATGGCCCTTACACTACAGGGCAAAGAGCTGAATAGAGAAGCATAAAAATGTCTTTTTGATACAGTGTACCTTTGCCATGTTTAATTTAGATTTCTCCCTTTTAAAGATGAACCTGCCTACCTTAGGGATTATGGGGATATTTTTTAAAAAAACAGTACTGTTTCACTTAGCTGCATCAAAAATCTGGGTTTTTCAATGTAAGGAATGCACGCCACATTAATTGGTTAGCATGGGTGTCAGGCTCCCATTTTACAAGCCAGATATAGCCTAACCAGTGTATCCAACTAATCTAATCTTTGTTGATGATGGTAGCAGCCATGAGAACACCCCAGTGCTTTGCATAAAGGGCTGCTAACAAAAGGAGTTGATGAGGATTTGCCCACAAAATTTCCCCTTTCAGTCTATGTGAAAAGCAGTGCTGCATCTACCTCTTTGCTGCTGAAAGGGGTAAGAGATTTTGTCTATCTCAGATTTTCTCAGGTTCTTTTAGGCTCTACACCTACAGAGTTTAGATGCTTAGAGCTTTTCTTTGGCAAGAGTGCTTTATGCACAAAACGACTTCCTTTCTTTCCACATGCCTTCTGTGTGCAAGTATTTTGGCTGTCATGATGCTATAAGTTGTGGTGCCCGAGATTAAAAGGGAGTAAATACTTCAATATTAAAGTGGTTTGGGTATAAGGATAGCATTTAAATAAGAAAGGGGGAAGAGACTGTAAAGAGAAAGGAAAAACAGAGAATAAAGAGATAAAGATTTCGGACAAAAGAAAATTTGGAAAAACAGAGGAAATTGAATGTAAGGAGAGTCCTGGTGACAGTGATTTTAAAAAAAAACTTTTAATAAAAATCAGTTATTTGCTAAGGATTGGTGAGTATGCATTTGCTCGCACACAGTAATCTCTCTAGGAGTGGGGGAGAGTGGGAAGGGGATTGGAGGCGAAATTGATAACATTTTTTTCCGAGGACCAGGCCGAACTGCTCTCGCGCAGTCTCCGTGTAGTCGGTGAGACTGCACCGCAGTCACGGGAGTTGAGGCGGAGCTCCGCTCTGCTGGGGCCGCCGGGGCACCGCTGCGCCCTCATCCTGGGACTCCTGTCGATGTGAGGGCCTGGAAATCTGGGCACTGAAAGGCCTTGGAATAAAAGTTTGAGCCGAGCAGCCGGCTTGCCGGTGCGAGGTTTTTTTTTGTTAGATTTTTTTGGTGTNTTTTTTTTTTTTTGGGTGGGTGGTTTGGTTTGGTTAGGATTTTTTTGTGTGGAAACCTTATTTAAAGGAAGGGCTCTTGGGAGGGATAGCGGCATCCGGACTATAGCTCCCGTGAGGCAGCGCGCCCTGTTCGCCTCGTCTTCGGGCGCTGGGGGGGGGACGGGAGGTCTCGCGAGGGTAGGGGCGTGGTGAGGGCGGGCCCGCGCGCGGGAGCTTTTGGCGGTCTCGGGAAGATGGCGCGCTCTGAGGGGCAGGAGGGGCTCGCTGCCCGCTCGGCCGCCTGGCCTGTGCCGAGAGCTGCCATGGACACCGAGTGGGAGAGCGATCACCTCTGGCTCTGTTTGCTGGCCTTGGGCTTCCAGCCGGAGCGCTACCATGACATAAGACTGGGGAGGTTAGTGCTAGGGAGATCCGGCGGAGGGCGGAGGCAGGGGGTCCGACTCGGGAGCGCGATGCGGGAGCGTTTCGCCCTGGCCGCCTAGGGGCCTGGTGCCCCTGGCTACACAGTGCCCGGGAAATGCCTGCAGTGCCGCCGCAGTCCATATTATCTCAGGCTTTCTGAAGAAATCAAACCAAGGAATGGTGAGGACTCTGCTTACCCGCACAGTCGGGGAAGGCGAGGTGAGGGGCTTCCTGGCGCGTGTTTTGAAAACTTGCCTTGAAAGATAACGCCCTTGCTGGAATTGTTTCGTAGCACCGTAGATTGTTAGGGGACTGGAATGGATCTTAAAACATCACACAGATCTCGCCTCCGCCCCACCGCCGTAGGCCGGGACGTCTCTCACTAGACCGAGTTGCTCAAGGCCTTACCCAGACTGGCCTTAAACACTGCTAGGCTCGGGGCATCCGCAACCTTCTTGGGCAACATGTTCCAGTGCCTCACTACTGTCATAATAAAGATTTTTTCCCAATTATCTAACCTAATTTTTCCCTCTTTCAACTTGTATCCATTACTTCTTGTTCTGTCACTACAATTCCTGACGAAGAGTCCCCCTCCAGCTTCCCTGTAGGGGCCCTTAAGATACTGTAAAGGTTGCTGTAAGGTCTCCGTGCAACCTTCTCCAGGCTGAACAGCCCCAGCTCTCTCAGTCTTTGTAGGAAGTGCTCCAGTCTGCTTTTCAACTTCGTGCCCCTTCTGTGGGCTTGCTCCAACAGTTCCATGTCCTTGTTACGTTGAGGGCACCAGAACTGAATGCATCACTCCAGGTGGGGGTCTTACAAAAGAGAACTGAGCGGCAGAATCGCCACCTTTGATCTGCTGGCCACACTGTTTTAGCTGCAGCCCTGGATTTCACCCTTGTTAAATAGGATGAAAGGTGTATACTTTTGCATAGGAAATAAAGCATTCAATTAATTACTCTGTAACATAACACTGTTTTGTAGTCTTGAGCAGCCAGTAAAAACGCTCCATTAATTTGTCACTGTAACTGCTTCTGATGTGGCTGTTTATTTGTGTATTAGGGATATGTTTGCTCAACCAAACAGCGGTGCGTTTTCTCTCACTGCCTGCTTCTTGTTTGGGAAGCTGGATAAGCACCGTGCAAGAGAAACTTTCACGTAAGTGTTTGACTTCTGAGGTTACTGCTATGCCCTTAATTAAGAATATATTTTATGTAGTTGCTGGAGGGGAAGAAGATTTCTTGGGGAATACTTTGGAAGAAGAGCATGTAGTCAGAGAATTTGTTTCCTTTTGATCACAACTCAGTCAATCAATTTTGATCAGTCCGAAACCTTGCCTTAATTAGTTGTTTCTGTTACTATCTGTTACTTGGCAACATTGATATAAATTTTAATAGCTGATAAGTAATCTACCTGTCCATTCTTTCAGACCAAACAGATAATAACATTTGCCATTTGTGAATTGTTGCCAGAATCTTCAACATGGCAAGAACCCTGTGTTCTTTAATGGTTTCTTTTGTATAGAAGAGCTGTTTCAGCCTATGTATTTGAAGACATGGCAGGAGGAAGACCAGTGATATGAAAATGGTCAGGGTTCGCCCCTCTTTTTTTTTCTTCTTCCCTTGTCACAAGTTAGAAAGAGCTGCAGACAAATCTCTCTCTGAAATAATCTGCAATTAATTTAGTGAAAGAAAACATTGTCATTTAACAAATTTTCATCTATTCTTGGTCTAGGGTATATGCCCCTCATTTTCTGGCTTGGCATCAATAAGAAATCTGTGTCTTACTCTTGTTTTTACAAGGGTTAATTAGCTATCTGAAAATCTGAATGTGTTTTGACATGCTTTTTTCTTTTTTTTTTCCCTACTACCTCATCCTTTTTAAATGAAAAGGCAATATGAATACAGAATGTTATCAGATCCTGGATTTAGGAAGCACTGCTCTCTGTGGCTAAGAGAAATTTCAGTGAGTATTTTGAAAAGTGGAAGTTGATGCTTAGTTGATTTCTGTGACCTTACTCTTTTTTTCTGAGGGAACTGTTTTATATCAGTTTTAAATAAGGATTTTTTAAATTAAAAAGTTCAGCTTTGCCTTTTATATTCTTTCATATAGTTTATCTTGGACTTCCTTGAAGAAAAGATGTTGGCATTGGGGAATTTAGAAGACAGAGACCTAGCTGGGTCCTAAAAGTGCTGTGGTTTGCTTTTGGGTAACAGTATTTGATTAAATGGAAGTCTAGAGAGTCCCTTAGCCCTGGGTGAGAATAACTTCCTTCGGCTTGAGGGTGTGTTTATTTAAGTTGCCTGGGAAGTGTTAATTATTGTGAAAACTGATTCACATGCATTAAAAACTTAATTAATAGTACTTTCTTGTATATCGGGAAAGGGGCTAAAATGTGAGGCAAAGTTTCTAAAGACAAAGCAAAACTGATTGCATCAGGTATCGTTGGTTATTATGTTGCTTTCTTATACTGCCTTTGTTTTAATGATTGTTCTAAAAATCTTGTCTTTATGTTTTTCAACACGTCTGTATTTTAGTAATAGTGGGTGAGGTGAAAACCAATGATGCAATATCTTTTATTATGATCAAAGTACACTGATTCATTACTTCAGTAGAAAATACGAAAGAAAACTTGAATGTGTTTTCAGAGATTACCAGTTAGGAATGAGAAGTGCACCAGTTTTTAACATTAATCCAACACTGATGTCTGTCTTTGCATTGAAACTGTCTTCTGTACAGAACTAGCTGGGTGTTGGGAACATTGACAAAAGCTTTATTCTCTTCTGCTGACTAGAGCAGGTGTCAGCTGTGGTGGCAAAGTCATTTAGCTTTGCATGAGGCTTGCTAATGGGTAATCTGCAGTATTTTGGTATGCAGACAAGTCTTTGATAGCTGTTGTTTTTGCTTTACTTCTTAGATTAGTTTTGGATTTAATTATTGTACTTCTCTAGAAGGAAGAGGAAACAGATCTTCCACAAATTACACCTTCCACACTGATTTGTCCTGGTGGTGCTAAATTTGTTCAAATGTTCTACCATTTTGCAAGATACGTAATAATTGAGGACCTGAGAAAGCTCTCTGTAGGTAAGCTGTGTGGGACAATAAAAAAGTTTCCTTGGTTACGTTTGTAAAACTGTCAAGTCTTTAATATATGATGGGAGCTTTAAGTAGTTCTTAGTTGACTTCTCAGGTCAGAGTCTTTCACAGGATTCTGTGCCTTTGCACAGAGCTACTGCTGATAGAACAATGCAGATGGTTTTGCTCTCTATTGCTTTATGGGTCTTGTTCCAAGGTTCACCTGTGCAACGCTCTGCACCATTACCTGCACAAGCAGTGGTTTGGTCCAAAATTATTGGATGGCTAGACCATTTTCTTTTTTGTAACTTGAGGAATTCTGAAGGATCAGATCTGTCTGTTTCAGGCATATTGTATTGTAACCTAAACAATATAGAAAGGGAGTTAGAGTGAGGGAATGAAGGTGTATACAACAGAAAAAAAGGAAAAAGAGGCAGTACAGTGCATGCCGTATTTCAGTCCAGGTAAAAATGAGCATCTTGATTTGTGATTCTTGCAGTTTGATTTAGGTAGATTAGGAAGCTGTCCATTTTTTAAAAGCCAATAATATAATCCAAATGCTCACTTCTATTTAGGCACTGATATACCTTTTGCTGAAGCTGTAATGTGGACACCTGAGGATATGTACATAGCAAAAGCAAGACACAGAGTTGCATACAATAAACTGCTGCAAATTCTTCAAAGGGAAGATTTTGTTATTCAAGAATATAACAAAAAAGCAGAGTAAGTAATACATTAAAAGAAAGTGAATCTTTTCATAAAAGCTGAGTTATGTGTGTGTGTTTTTAAAAGGATTTGAAAAGTCTAGATATGCTTTACATCACAGAACTCATTCTGTTGAACTTCTCTCTTATTTTCCCCTTTTATCTTCACCAACAGTTCTACTGCTTGTAGGTCTTTTGTGAAGCATAATAGTCTAATGAAATGAATCATTTAGGAGATGCTGTATGTTACTTGGGCATTAAAATGGTCAGGGAATTCTACATGTAAAGCAGTGTGATTTTTTTTGAAGGGTCATATCCTAAAATATGACATTCTCAGGATGAAACACTTGGTTTTGTTTATTACTTAAACCTGAATTATTTCACCAAAAGTATGCTATTCTTAGCTGTTGTTCATGGCAAACACTCCCGGCTTGAGAAGTGTCAAGGCCTCTAACTTTCTCTGCAAGCATAGTTATGTATCAGTGGAATTTACAGAATTTTGTGGGATAGTTTACATGACTGGAACACTGTCATGGACAGTTGTGAGTTGTTTAGTAAATGGCAGAAAAGGGCGAGGGGTTGCACTGTAGGGTAAAGAGCAGTGTCAGTGCATGCAGTACAGCTCCATACAAGAGGACTGGTCTGTTTCATACCTTTTGGTGAGGGTTTAGCATCCAGGGAGACCTCATGGTGGGTTTCTGCTGGCCTTGATTCTCACAGAGGGCTTCAGCTTACCCTGGTATTTGCTGGGAAAGTAGTTCAGTGGTGCATTAACAGTGTAGGAAATTGGAGTACCTAGAGGATGACGTTGTAATGCAATCACTGAGTCTGCTGAGTAGGCTTGGTACTCTTTTGAACTCACTGCATATAAATGAAAGAAACAACTTCTTTGGAGATGTTACAGGGCTCGTATGGTCACTGCAGCCAAGACTGTAGAACTTTAAATCCAAAGGAATGTGAGGAAGATGAGGAAAACTGATGACACTGGCCTTTTAATTTGAGTGTCTTTCCTCTGGCCTAGGCAACTGTAGGAGGTATCTTGTGGAAAGCAGGAAAGCTCATGAGTGATAGGATACTTTCAGAGATCCTTGCTGAAACTCATGTGTGATCCGTCTCCTTAAGTGAAAAAAGAAAAGGCGCAACACATAACCAGCATAATTAGGACAGTGTAGCAACATATGGAATGTAGAAAAGGGAACTGACACCAAGGCACAAACAGAGAAATATTTCTCAGGTGTGCAGTGATGTAGCTAAGAAGGCCAAAGTTCAGCTAAAGCTCCAAGAGCCTGATAAGAGCTTGAAGAAAGAATCCTTTAGTATATTATTAGGAAGTGGAAGTACATGGAGGATTTAGATCTGCTTCTGAACAAAATGGTAAGTTGAGAGTCTCATAGGTTGGAATACCCAATATGTACCTTGTCTCAAGCTGCATGGGTAAGATCAGTAGCCCAGTCTCTGTGCTAAGAAGCAATAGTGAAAGAAGCCACAAAACACTGATAGCAGAAGAGGATAAAGCAAAAGTTTCATTGCTTTCATCCAAGAGTACAGGGATACTTACCTGATGTTGTTTCAGAACAAATCTGACATATTTGGAAAGACAGAAGGCTAGGTAAAGGGGTGATCCCAAAGGGTGATAGTGCCTCAAAATCATAACTGGTCTATGAGTGGAATTCCTATTAGGCTGATGCTGTGTCTTAAGGAATATGGATGAAAGGCTTGAATACAAACCCACCAAACTTGCAGATGATGCCAAACTGTGAGGAAGAAAGATACACTGCAATGGAGAAGCATTTCACAGAAAGACCTTGCTGGGTCTGGAGACTTGCACAACAAAAATTGTGTGGGGTTTAACAAAGACCAGTGTGAGATCCTGCACCTGAGAGAGAGAATAGCCCCCAACAGCAGCACAGGTTTGTGGGTAATTAGCTGGGAGTAGCTCTGCTAAGAAGAATCAGAAGTGAAAGTGGGGCCAGAAGCTGAGCATGAGTCAGCAGTGTCCTAGTAATCAGGACCAGCAGCCTACCATGTTGTATGGTCAGCAGATGGTGGGCAATTGTATTTTGCATCACTCATTTTTCTTCAGTTTTACTCTTCTCTCTTTCTTCTTTACATCTATGTTACAGTGGTTTTATTTCAGTTACAAAACTGTTCTTATCTCAGCCCATAAATTTCACAATTTTTCAGATTCTTCCTGTTCTGCTGGGGCTGGGAAGGTGGGAATTGGGTGAGCAGCTGTGTGGTACTTAGTTGCTGGCTGGGGCTGGCAATTCTAATGCCATGTGGAATACTGTGTTCAGTTTTGATCAGCCCACTTACAGTAGAAAGATGGGAGAGATACTAGCAGAGGACTGCAGTAGATTAGAGTTGCAGAGTGTGAAATGTATGAGTAAAAGCTGTAGAAATTTGGTTTGTTTAGCCTGAAAAAGACAATGCTAGGGGTTTAATCAGAGTTTCAGTATCTAAAAAGCAGTTGTAGAGAATATGTTCTTCACAAGGATGTGTTCTGACAGGACAAGGCAATGGGCCCAAGGTGTTTGGGGGAGAACAATTAAACTGAAAAAGGTTGCTCTCAAAAGTGGAATCTCAGTTCCTGGATGTATTCAATACTATGAGTAGCATAATTAAAGATTCTGCTTTCAATGGAAGGGTCAAAAATACAATTTCCACAGGTCAAAGATTCCTAAACTCTGATTTCTGTAATTCTGTGCCTCTTGTGACCTTGTTTGGAAATACTGCTGCTTACCGTGTGATACCCTTCAAAAATGTAATTCTTTATAGTGTTTTTTTCATTCTTGACAATGCACCAGAATTGTGAAGATCCTTTTGAATGCAGCGTGATTCACGCACCCGGTGTTTTTGAAAATCAGACTACTGCATTTTTACATGCTTAAAATGTCAATAAAAGCACTTTGACAAAAGAGCTTCTGTGATCCAGCTGCTTGTACTCTAGTATTCTGTTCTCTGGTCTTTTGAAAGTGAGGGGTTTGGATACAGTAGCATTGCTGTATACATTTGTAGTTAGTGTAGGTAATAGATACTTACAGTAACTTAGTTATTGCTGCTGGGTATAAGAAACAACTGCCTCAGTATGTAGATTTGGAAAGAATGGACATGATCGTTTAGTGACTGTAAGCAATTCTGATAAGCCTGTACTAGCTATTTAATTTTTTCCTAGGGTTTTAATTAGAGAAATAAAACTGACAGAGTCTGAATATGCAGTTGTGCAGAAGCAGTCTTGCAGGTAAGTGTTTTTCCTTATAACTAAGAATGTATGAAATAGATTAGATGCTTAGTTTTATGAAGTATGAACTATAATTTCACTGTAGTCCACTTGAACTTTTGTTTTGCATGTGCATGTAGGATGAAACAAAATGACCAAAACAAAAATAACACAACTGAGAGAATTCAGAAGGTAAGAATTTTGTTCCTGCTGTGGCAGTGTGTTGAATTCTAATGTTTCTGCAACACCTACTGTCAGATACTGTCATTTGCACTTGTCTGCCTGTGATTATGATAGCACTTTGATCTGCCTTCTGCTCTTTTGATACTCTCTCATTATAGGTATTATGGCAAACATTTTAACACAGTGTTTTTGTCCTTTCCTGTTAAGGTCCGCAGTATGTGGACACTTACAGTGGAAATGCTTACATCTCTGAAAAAGGAGAAGGAAGTTGTGGATTCTGTACTTGAAGACTATGTTAACCCATGTATTCTAGATGGAACTGATGTTGTTTTGAGTGTTCCAGGGTTGTTGACTTACAGAGTTGAAAGTAACATACATGGAGTAAGTGGCTTTTGTCCTTGCTAAATTGCTAAACTGATTTCATTTAGTCCCCAGGGATGCAATTAAATACCTTGAAAAATTAAACAAGTACTTCATGGATTATTAGAGATGATTGTGGAAGGATGTATGAAAAACATATAATTCATATGCAAAGATTTCTTCCTATTACAAAGCTGTTTTGTATTTGTTATGTTTAACCCATTAACTTTTTCAGTTCAGTAAATGCATTGATAAGTCTGCCTAATTAGTACTTGACTTTTTTGTTATCTAGACATTAAAATTATGTTGACTGGTTTAACCGGTGCTTCAACTAATTGGCTTTTGTTTCCATTCTGTAGTATATGGTGTTGTTCAGTTATGGCATCAGTTTTGTTTGTGCCATATCTTTTGGGGCAGTGGTCAAACAGAATACTTCATTGGTTGAAGTTTTCTTGGCTTGTATTGCTTTAACTAGAATGTATTTTTTGAAGAATGAAACTATCAGGACCTGAATCTAAGTATAATGTATACAGTGTCTTGGTTCTGACTACAGAAGACATAACTTTATGATATTGGTACTGTCCACTAATTTTTTTTAATTGCTTGTTCTGCTTCAAGTTTTGTACAGCAAATTTATATGAAGATGGAAAACTGAATTTCCTAACAATTATTCAGTTGTTAAATGAAGCCCTGATGACATTGAGAGATGAACATTGTTCGTGTGAATTAAAAGAACTTCACAGAATTGAGGATGTGGTTACCTCCTACAAGAATGCACTACAGGTGTTAAACACAAAAAGGTAATTTTTGGGAAATTTTCTCTAATTGCTTCTTAAATGGTAGGATCATGTCTACTGGAGTCTTTTCTAGAAAAATGTTACAGCAAAAACATGTTGGTTCAGTCTTTTTCTTGTACCTCTGGGAAAAGTAGTGTTTGTTTTAGTTATTTATATGACCTTTTACTGAGATTCTTCTCTAGTTAACTTCAGCTTTTTGCCTTTGATTCATTAATATTTTAGTCTTTGTCCCTGGGGACCTCATTTGCCTGCTGATCTGATTTTTGCTTTTTTTTTCTTTTTGCCTTGTTGAATTAATAAGTTCTGAGATTTTTTTAAACTTTCATCTGTAACTGGCTTAGGGAAATTTAAAGTTAATTGTGGATATGTTTTAGTGTAGTTTTTCCAATTCTGCTGTAAGAAACATGAAGATTACCTAGCAGCAGCCTTTTTGGTTATGCATTTCAGTTCTTAGCGTATGCATAAATACATGAATAAATGGATACATATCAAAGGTTTGTCAGGATAAGGGAGAACATGTAATACTTTCCCCCTTTATATAAAATTGGTATCTCTACTGACTGGTGTACTCCTTTTCTGTGTTTATATGTTACAGTCTAAGAAGAAAGCAACAGCATTGTGAGCTGAAGTGTCAGTCTATTTCTCGAAAACAGAAAATCTGGGAATTGAAGTGGAAAACGTTTCTTGGCCAGTGTCCTTTTAATTTAATCTTTAAAGATGATCTAGTAAGTAGTGTTCTTTTTATCTGATTCTGGGAAAGAGAAAAGGGTGAAGTGAGAGGGAATATGGGTCTAAACTAGTGTTTAAACTGTTGCAACACTTCAGTTTTAGATGTAGGGTTAGGGGACTCACATAGTGCAGTTTATCTCATTCTGCTTTAAGAAGTACTGTTCCTTAAAGAGAATACATTTGACTTTACTGTACCTGATGTATTCAGTGGAGATGGTAGATTGGCCGAAATGGTAGATTGGCATGAGTGATTATGTTTTTGTTTTGTTTTTGTCTGTCCCCCTGTGGAAGCTGAGCATTTATGTGTTCAGTATGAATATTTGCTGATTTTTGTTTCCCCTTTTTAAAGCAATGTACTTGATGAACGAACAATTCCCATTTTGATGCTCACACTGACAGAAGGTTATGCTCTTGTGTAGCTACTCAGCAGAGAGAGGGGAAGCTTCATGTTGAGTCTAACAGTTGATTTGCAGAAAAGCTGTTTTAAATAACTGTTAACTGCTGCTGATCAACAGGCTTTTTTCTGCCTGTGTAATTTTTCCTTTTGCTTTTCAAAGCAACCAGCTTCATCACTCCAATCTTCTAGTTCTTCAGATGAAGATGAAAACAGGGTCTTTTGTCAATCATTTTCAGGTAGGTGAACAGGAGAAGCTTCTTTTCCTTGTCCCCCACTGCCACAATTGTTAAAAGATACGTGGAGTCAAAAAGGCTCCCTGCTTGCATTTGCAGATGGTCTTTGATAGTCTGTGGTAATGGGTTTTGAATGACCCTTTGCCAAAATTGCCTTGCATTTTTCAATTTCATAGTATCTTGGAGAGTCTCTGAAGCTTGGCAAAAACCCAGTGCTGAACTGTTTGATATTTTGTTGTTCTTGCACAAAGGATGTTGAGATAGATGTCAATGTACAAAGGTTTATTCTTGGATTCCTGAGAATACATTCAGTCTAATAGTAAAGGTTACTTTGGGTTGGAGGAGCAATAAACAGAGAAGGAAGATAAAACTTTTCCCATTGACCATCTAGGAAAATAAATTGAAGGTGTCCTCCCAGGTAACTATCTTCCCCTGAAATACTGGGTGCATTCTGAAATACTTTATTCCTTAGTAACTGTGCCATTTGATCAGGACCTCACTTGATTTGTGTTGGTTGCATTCAGTCAGATCTGGCATGGTTGTTGCATGTGCTAATTGGCTGATGATCTGATGATATTTTACTGGGTAACCTCATTTTACTTATTGACCAAGTCCTGTCTGTCACTAGTATAGAGTTACAAGTCAAAAGCTATAAAGCAAGAGGGAAGACTCCTTGAACCACCTAATTTGCAGTCCCTTTTGGGAAAAATGGCATAGGAAGGTTGTATTGGAATGTGAAGATTCAAAACAATGGCAGGAAGATCCTTTTGTTACCAAGGTGAAAGTACTGCTCCAGCCATCTGAGTGTATGGAGTTCTAAGGCTAGAAGCTGCAGAGGAGAGGGTACAGAGTTGGATTTGGAACATAGTTTGCCTTAAAAATTTTAAAGATTGAAGCACTGTACAATGATGCTGTGAGCTGGTAGAATGCGAAAGCTTGAGACAGATTGATGTCTGTGACATTCTCTCTGCCCTGTGGTGAAGATGCATTATTGGAGGATACAGCCACTAAGAAAACTTCTGCCTGTTAATAGGGTCAACTCCAAAAGCAAAATACTGACCTAACTACTGGAAATGAGCTTAGATTTTTGATGCGTTGTTGAGTTGAATGTGACAGGAAATACCATTTGTCCTTGCAGAAGCTGAAATTAGGATTAGTAGAGACCTACTGAGCTTAAACTTTGGCTGTGTATTCAAGATGTGCCAGAGTTAGTATATTGTTCTAGACAGTCTGTGATTGAGGTATGTGTACCTCCAATAGTGTTCAAAACATTTACTGCTGTAACATTTACTTATGCAAAGCTTTGTCTTGCTTGGACTGATGCAGCAAGAGGGATGAGCATATCCACAGAGATATTTATTGATTAATGCGGTTGGGGTAAAGGTGGGTGGAATTGTGCTTTGTGGAATTGAGGTGTACGTGGAGAGGAGGGGATAATGATGATGTGGCTGGGATTATAGTTTGGAGGAAGGTGGAAAGTCTGATATGTGCAGGGCAGCAGATAGAAACATGCTTCTTGGACGTGTTCAGGAACAACAGAAAGAGGTCCTGGCTGCTAGTGGCATCTATAGCTACAGGTACTGCCTGAGCAAAAGGATTGATAATACTATCCTACTTAAGTATTAATTTATTTTTCCAGAAGTGTTCATTAAATCCATCCAGTGAGTAGACTACAGAAGTAGTGTGAGTGAGCTGTGTCACATGGGAAGCCTAAGTGAAGAAAATGGAAGCAATACTAAAACTTTTTGGTTGCTTTTCTAGATAATGATGACTCTTGTCATGAAGAATCCCATGGGAAAAATGATGAGGCTTTGGAAACCATGATGGATACAACATCAGCACCCTCAAGATGGTATGCTTAATAAGAATTTGATGAACAAACAGTAGAAAAATTAGAAGTTTACTAATTGGACTTGCATATTTTGCATCTCTTGAGTCTTAGTGAAATATTTCAGTAGCCCACTCATTACATCACAACTACTTGATTTAGCAAAATACTCCTAAAGTAACTCCTGCTTTCTCCAGCTCATGACAGATGGATCAACTGGTTGCTGCTGAATAGGAGGAGTAGCAGTCAAATTGCAAGGTTTTTTTCTTGCCTTTTAACAATATTCTAAGATTCAAGAGATAGATGGAGAGACCAGAAACTTCTGTTTCTCAGGCTAAACCCTTCTCTACAAGACTTTTTTCATTACTCTTCTTTAGAGTAACATTGTTCTGTAGATGGAGATTCTCTGAAGCTTGGCAAAAACCCAGTGCTGAACTGTTTGATATTTTGGATTCCTCTTCCTACAGTACCAGCAGAGGGTTAAACACAGAACAATTGTGTCGTAGAAAGTTTTTCCCTTGTGTTATTTGCTTACTCCAGGAATATTTCATGCCTTTTGAGTAATGCTGTCTTTCATAATACGACTCCTACAGATGCGTGAACATTACCTACTAAGAGACTAAGGGAGTTAGCAAAGGAATGCCATCCATTCTTAGACATTAGTAGATCTAGTTGCATGTAAGTCTCAGAGGCTATCAGAGCAGTTAACAATTCAATCCTGGGTTTCTTTCAGTGACTTCATACAGCATGGAAATTTGTCTGCTTCTGAGGCTACAGACAGGTAACATCAAAAACATTTTAAAGTGTGCTTTTCCTAGCAAGTGAGGACTGTGCAGTTCTGAGAGCTATGCGATTGGTACAAAACTTAACGGAAGTGATAAGGCTTAAGTTTTTGGTAGCCAGGTGATTGATTGTTAAATATCAGCAAGTTTATATAGGAACAGACCTGTGGATGCCAGAAATGGTTCAGAGAAAGACTACATAGGAAAAAAATGTTGTCAAGTCTGCAGAAGACTTTTCAGTTATCTTTTATAGAAGAATGCAGAAGACTTGTTTACAAGTGCATTGAAAAATCTCTTTATTTTTCTGTGTGCTAATCAGTAGCAGAGTTTATTAATTTTCTGGTTTTGGGAGGCTGATACACAAGTAGGGCTAAAGCTGCTCTAATTGTCACGCTGTTCTCCCTATAGTAAAATTGCTTTCTGATGACCGGGACGAATTGAGGGAAATCGTAACGGACAGATACGGAGCACACAATATATAACAGCCTTCTAAGTTTTGCATTCCAATTGTTTAATTTGTCTCTAAAATTGTTGGGTTTTTTTTCATCTAGTCACTTCTTCTCTCCCCTCTTGAGACCACCAGTGCCATTGTTGTCAGAAGCATCTGAAAATGAAGACGTGATAATTGAAAATGTAACCTTCTATCTCTGAAATTAGTTAAACTTAAGACATTTCCTTTTCATATTGGTTGAAACTTAGGCTTTGTGGGAAAGGGTTTTGGGGGTGATTTTTGGGGGGCTTTGGTTTGTTTTGTGGGGTTTCAGGGTGGTTTTTTGTTGTTTTTTTGAGCAATATTTTACACATTTGAGATTGGCAAAGTTGTAAAAGCTAACTCTCAGTGACTTCGTTAAGCTTTAGGAAAGAACAGTAGGAAGTAGGTGCCCTTGTATCTGACTTCCTGTGTAACATACGGTGTGTGACTGATTCCCTGTTTGCTGAAACAGTCTTTTTATGTGAGCTGTGGTCAGACATTGTTTCTTTCAATTTAAGGGTTAAAATATTTTGTAAAAGCAACTTGGATGTGCAGTTCTCCGTTGCACAACTGTTCACTGTACTGCGATCAGGGTAGTTGCAAATGAGTCATCTGTGTTGTACGTAACACCTATCCTAGTCACTACTTAGGTGCTGCTTTGAATACAGTTGTAAAAAGATTTTGTATTTAGTTGGAATTCAAGACTGAAGTATTTTTGTTGACTAAACACTGGGGCCACTGCAGTTCAGAATTTTTGCAGCAGTTCATGCTAATACCCTTGCTTGATTTAAATACTAATATTTCCTGTGTATTCCTGTAGACCTTTAGTGCTTGTGTGGGAAATAAAACAACTGTGCCTCTAAAAATCTTAAAAAATGGAAAGGAAGAATTTCCCACTTCAGAAATGGAGAATGCAGGTGAAAATGTTACCCAGCCAAAGTCTCCTGTGAAAAAAGATGACTTTCTTAAGAAAACCAGAGATGAAATAGCAGAAGAGGTTAGGATGTATTTTTTTGGTTTTTTTTAAGTAAGTGATCACTAAGTTGAGAGAACAAATCACTAATTATAAGAAAAAATATCTCTTGTAATTCACATACATCAAAAGTTACCTTTTTCTGCTAGATAGTTACACAGTCACAGAACTTTAGAGTGGACTGATAAAGTACACACTGAAAGCATGGAGTTTGTGCTGGTATCATACTTAAAAATCATGGTGAAGTGAATACCATGTTCAGTAGAATCATGGTATGAACACACTTCAGTCTGAAGTACACCTGCATATACTCAGAAACAAAAAGAACTTGTTGAATTCTTAAGTTATACAGGTTAAGTATTTAACAGGGGCTTGGTAATTTAAGCAGGAATGTAAGTATTTTTTCTTCTAGGTATTTTATTTAGTATTTGGCTGAGGAATTCCTTCACAAGAGTTACTGTTAAATGTGCCACATCTTATTTTGGAGAGTAAATAGCATTTTTCACTGAAATTATAGTTATTTTTCATCTGCTAAAATTTTAGATTTATTTGAATATATCTCTAGTCTTCATGCTTATGCAGTTCTTGGCTAATGTCTTAAATATATTCTATCTGAGCACACTTTCTTGTTTGAAAAGTGGATTCATAGGTGATGAGTGAACGGAGAATTGAGTCTGATTTCAGTCCCTTATCTTCATTTTGTGTTTGTAGGATACAATGGTCATTGTGAACCTAAGTAGTAAATAGCAGAAAAGTTAGGATATTCCAAATTCTCCAGATGATTTGGAGAATGAGATTTATTTTGAACCATAACTGACAGAGAAACAAAGAGGTTATAATTTTGCTTTCTCAGAATTTGCTGTTCTCTGACATCCTACAGATTGCAAAGTCAATGATGTTTGAATCACCTGCCAGTGGTGAAGAAAAAGGAATGGCATTAGATGATCTCGTTAGCGCCCTGTCTTTTAACCCATTTATAACAAGGAAACAATTACCCCGAACTCCAGAAAATCTGCGTGAGTTTAAAACTCTGTTTTAAATGCTCATCGATAAAAAAAATGTGGTTTGTTCACTGGCATGTCACACAAGAAGAAAAAGATAAATTATTTTGGTTGTGTTGCATGTTTTTCTAATGGCTCACTCTGTAACACAACACAGTAGACCTAATAAGATGCGAATACTGTGAATTCAATTTAAGAGTTTTTTTTCTTATGTAGAATCCTCTTTGTGTTGAGAAAACATAAACTATATAAAGCAGCTGTACATTTCCCTCTTGGATTGCTTATGTCACTGAAGGGACAGAATAAAAACAGATTGATTGAAAGTACTAAAATTTTACCTTGGTTTGTTCCATTTAGTTACTGAAATTAGAAGTTCGTGGAGAAAAGCTATTCAGACTGAGGGCTCATTAGACCTAGAGCTGTCCTCAACTGAAGTGGTGACAGAAGAATCTTCAGTGAATGCTACACCCAGTGTGCGGGAGCAGGTGGACTCCACCTTTGTGTGCTCTGAACCTGCATCTCCTGTATCTGACTGTGGTCCTCCTGTGTCAGA
Source organism: Sinosuthora webbiana (assembly GCA_013397395.1). NCBI lineage: Eukaryota > Metazoa > Chordata > Aves > Passeriformes > Sylviidae > Sinosuthora > Sinosuthora webbiana. The sequence goes on along the minus strand of VXBN01010960.1, from coordinate 15,843 downwards.
AAAGAAATCTCAGTTAAGTTCTACAGAATCTAGTTCTCAGGAGCAGGAGAGCGTAAGTCAAACATCTGAATCTTCAGATTCAAAAACATCTGGAATTCAAGAAAGTGAGCAAACTGAATCAGAGAAAGTAGATTGTTCTGCTTTGAGTGGAAGTTCTGTAGACGATCTAAGCCAGACTTTGCAAAATGTAGAGAAGAGCACAAATATTCCAGATATTTGTTTGAAAAGTGGTAGTAGAACAAATACACTACTTTCAGACTACTGTTGCAGTTTTCCGATGGTTGAGATGCTATTAAATTCTGTTGGTCATGAAACTACTGACAGGGGGATATTGGATGAGACACTTCCAGAATATGATAGTATAGATCTCAGCATATCTGCAAGCCCAGACTCCGTTTTTTATACAGTGGACAGTGAAAATTTAATGGATGGCTCAGAAAATAATGAGGATATAAAAAAATTGGACGTAGATACACAGTTGCTGTCCTACTCACATGAAGTGCTGAAAAGGACTGCATCCAAGAGTGAAGAGGAGCTACATCAAACACATAATGGAGACAAATCTGAAAGTTACAGAGCTGAACTAAGTGCAGAAGGAGGAGAGGAAAATTATGATGTTCGTTCCATGGATGCAGGATTTACCAAGATGCCATTGCCAAACTCTCCTAATGAAAGCAAATACTCCCTGTCATCTTTGCTGGTATCCTGTCAACAGATGGATGGTACATGAAGTCCCATTAACTTACTACATAAATTGAAGGGTAAGTGTCTTCTTTATGCATCAAGATTTTGTCCATTCTTTCACTGGCTATACTGTCATGAATAACCTCTGAGTAGTTGAACTGTGCTGTGGAAGTGGAGGGAAACTGTTTGTATGCTTACTCCTCATAGAGGATGAGACATTAAAAATAAAGGAAACATGCCTCCTTTAGTGCTAGAGTTCTATCAGCATTGTTCAAGTACAAGAAAAAATGTTCATCTGACTTTCTGCTGTAATCTGGAGCTTAAAAAAAAAAAAGCCTTAAGGGGCATTAACTGCAATCTGCAGTTGAATTTTGAATAATCTGAAGTTAGATTTTGAGAATTCACAAAGATAGTTTGAAGTTTTGTGTTTACTCTGAACAAATTTGGCCATTTAGAAATGTGTCATAGGTAATTGAAACTGATTTGAGTTTGTTCAGGTGTTGATAGAACTACCCTACATTCCATCCTGCCTATCCTCTTACCCCATTTCCAACAGAAGTGTCAACTGTTTAACCAGTTTTGCAGTGTTTAGCTACATGTGAGCTTAAATTATTGAAATGCATTGATAAAAATGAACTAGTAATGGAGGACTTCCGTGAAAAGAGATGGTATGTATGCAGGGATGTGATGAGGCAGGCCACTGCCCACTTGGAATTGAGTCTGGCAAGGGATGTCAGTGATAAGTACATCAGCAGGAAAAGGAATATTAGGGAAAGTGCGGGGCCATTCTTGAAGCAGATGGGTGTCTTGGGGATGGAAGACAGGATGTCTTGACAGTGGCAGTGGAGGTGAAATTAGTGAATCCCTTCTTTGCCTTAGTCTTTACTGCTGAGGCTATTCTTCAGGAATCCCAATCCTCAGAGTTAAGAGAGGAAGGCTGAAGAAATTAGTCTTGTCAGCTAGACACACTGAACACCCATAAATCCTTGGATTCCAGCAGAATGCTCCCATGGATGCTGAGGGAGCTGGCAGATACGAAGTTGCTAAGCCATCTCCATTCTCCTTGAGAAATGGAGAACAGGAGGTGCCTGATGACTGGAGGAAAGCCAATGTTACATCTATCTTCCAAAAGGGCAGCAAGGAGGAACCAGGAAACTACTGGCCAGTCAGCCTCACCATCATCCCTGGAAAGGTGGTGGAACAGATCACTCTGAAGATCATCACCTGCATGTACAAGAAATATAGGTCATGAGAAATAGTCAGGATGGATTCACCAAGTAGTGAGGATGGCCATTGGGAGTAGGCAGGTGGAAGTCATACTTCACCAATAGCCTTCTAAGATGACATGGCAGGATGGGTTGGCTAGGGAAGAGCCAGACTCTTTTCAGTGGTGCCCACAGAAGAGATGAGGAGCCATGGCCGTAAACTAAAGCACAAGAAATTCCACCATAATTTGAGGCAGAAATTCTTTACACTGATGGTGGCAGAGCTCTGGAACAGCTGCCTGGGGAGCTTGTGGAGTCTTCCTCTCTGGAGACACTCAAAACCCACCTGAACACATTTTCGGTGTCACTGCTTTAGGTGACCCTGCCTTGGTGGTCAGGGTTAGACTGGATGAAAGGACCAGAGATCCTTTCCAATGGTGGCTATTCTGTGATTTAATGAAATACTTGGAATTTAACAGAAACTAGTCTCAAGGAGTAGTGAAATTTATTTTTTTGTGCAAGCTTTCTGCAATACAGGTTTTATTTAGAATTGTGACTGTTGCTAGCAACTGATTGGAGCACTTACCAAAATTAGAGTACCATTTCGTATATACTGTATTAATACACGTGAAACAACGTCAGTATTTCTGTCTTAATAGTTGAATATTATAGAGTGCAAACTAGTATGTTTTCTCCTTCAGATAAGAACACTTGAATTAGAAGCTGGACAAGAAGGAACCTTCATCAGGATGGAATTTGTAAAGCAGTAGCATAACCATAGCAGTGCATTCATGGTTCACTGGAGTGTGTAGCATCTTCTCCAAGCATTGTCTGGATTGGGAAGTTGGAGACTTCATTTTGGTGGAGACTCCATTCCAGTCTCCTTCTTTAAGAGTGTCAGTTACCTGCTCTGGCACTGCCAATTTCATATCATCCACTGTGTCTTTCTATGTACAGCCCATCATTTATATACTATATAAATGATATATTTATATCATATATATAGAATTATATTTTCTTTTTTTAAGCGTATTTTAAACAGCAGATGTTGAGTAAATGGCATAACCCTAGAAAATGGAAAAACGCAGTGCCAGAGGAGAAAGAGTGAAATCTGTTAATTTGCTCCTAATCCACATCTCATACCCCATCCCAACCCTCGACCCAACAGATTCAAATTACTTGCTACTCTACATTCCATTGCATTAATCTCTCTTACTGAGACTTCTGGTCCATACTGCCATCAATTCTGCTTGTTGATAGAGACTGTTCCCTTATTTCTAAACTTCACTGGAGTGCATATTTCTTTAGCTGTATTACTGAATAAATGCTTTACACTAAAGTTGTAAAAATCTGTTGCTTGTGGTAGTGTTAATGCTACTTGATTTTAACAACTGACATGGCACTTACTAGGTTGTGGGGATTCCAAGAGGTGAACTTCTTGTTGTAAAAGTACTGACTCCTAGCCTTATGTGTTTAGAGGCATCATTAAATAAAGTTGGTTTTCTGTTCTGGATTGTCTTCCTCCTTTCTTCCAAAACAGTTGCCTTGGGTTGCTTAGGAAGAAGCTCCACCTGTATTTGACATCTTCCTTATAAAGGAGAATCTGACAGGCTCTATGAAAAGCCATGTGGGTGGTTGAGGAAGCTGTAATATGTACAATGTGGCTGTGTACATTAGCAGGTAAGAGGGAAGTGCTGCTTAGTAGCCAGTTTACACGGTGGTCCAAGAGTGAATCAGGTGTTCTCTGGGTCTGACAAGTGGTAGGTGGGTGTCATTCTCCCATGTAACAAGGGACAAGGCAGAGGAAATGGCCCTAAGTTCTACCAGAGGAAGTTTACATATCAGGAAAAGTTTCTTCATGGAAAGGGTTATAAAGTACTGATACAGTCTGTCCTGGGAATTGGTGAGGTCACCATCTCTGGTGAAGCGTGGGAAAAAGTGTGGATATGGCACTTCACATGGTTTAATGGTGAATGCAGTGGTGTTGCTAGGCTGTTGGACTTGATGATATTGAAGATATTTTCCAACCGAAGTTCTATGATCCTGTTACTACCTTAGCTACTGGCTGCCTGGAACAGGCCCAGCTGTGTTCTGGCCAGGCCTGGGCTCTAGGGCTTGGCACTGGTGACTTCACAAACATTACCCAGGTAGCTAGATGGGCTGTAGGCTACTAAATGTGCAGATGTGGATAATAAGATTGTGGCCTATCTTAAGGAAAGTTAAACTGCATTTTGGTTGCTACTGCATTGACAGTTTGGGATTAAAAAATGGCATTTAAAATTTTTGAGTTTCCTGTGAAAACCTGGGCTCACATTTTGAGTTATGAACAAAAGCAAAATCTTCCCTCCTTGCAGTTAAATGTAGCACTATGATTTTTGTATTGTAAGTAGTAGCTCTCCTGTCCACTGGATTGTGTTGGATACTTAGGTCATTTTTGGTTAGGCTTATACTGGAAGTCCATCATAATCAATCTGAAATTATTCTCATATAGAGCACTAATTTACAGATCAGTAAAAGGAAGTTGAGAACAGCCAGTTATTATGAGCAGCCAGAAATACAACTCTGTATTTCTGTGACTTCTTTAAACCTAGGTATTTGCCAAAGATTAATACAGTATTCTAATGTACGGTGTTAAATATCTTAAGATACCTATCAGAAGTTCTTTTACCGATCAGAAGTTTCCCCCATTAAGCCTGGGGAAATTCAGTTCTCATTAACTTCCTAATCAAAAGACTCCTTTGTTCAGCTTCTACAAGTATGTAATTTGAGCTTCTGAGGTTAGCTGCACTGTATTATCATTAGTTGAAATACAGTACGAGGTACAGTACTTTGCTTTCCAGGGGAGAGTATGCTGTAATTTTGTACAGCACTGCAGAGCAGTCGGTATTTCAACTTTAGATTCACCTATTATTACCAAGTAAACTCCAAAAAGATAGCTTTATGAACTTCTGTATTCCTTGGTCTTATTTTAAAATTTGGGAGATTATACTTAGGTTTTCTTGCCAGAGCTTATATGCATTGCTCACAAAGGTTTGATGAAGTGTCTGGAATAATATTTCCATAATATCATGAGCAATGTGATACACAGAGAGTTGAGACTGTTCAGTTTCAAGAAGAGTCAACTGAGAAGGGACCTGTCTGTGTCTGAAGAGAGGGTGTCAGTGGATCGATCCAGTGTCTGCTTGGTGGTGCTGAGCAATAGCACAAGAGTCAATGGGCAGAAACAGATGTACAGTTTTACCTGAACGTGAGGAGGAACTTCTTTACTGTGCAGTGACAGAGCACTGGAACAGATTGCCCAGAGAGGCTGTGGAGTCTCCCTCACTGGAAATACTCAAGACCTATCTAGATGTGATCCTGTGCGATGTGGTCTCTGATGACCCTGCCTCAGCAGGGAAGTTGGATCAGATGACCTATTGTGGTCACTTCCAGCCTGACCCATTCTGTGATTGTATCAGGTGCTATGGTGTCTGGTAGTAGCATATCCAATAATCTATTTCTAGCTGTGACAAAACATAAATTGCTCTTAAGTTATATACAGGATAACATAACTTTGCAGTCTGTGCTTTGTATGTTCTATCTGTACTGAGCATACATCAGTCTATTTTTATTAAAAAGTAAAGCTGGAAATATTTGAAGGTCACTAATTCACTGAACATTGAAAAACGCAAGTACAGTCCTGTCAGTGAGTTTCTTCGAGTAATGCTAGAGAATCAGAAGGGTAAAAACTACAAAATTAGTGGTTTGAGCCACTGTGAACAAAATCAGCCCTACCCCAGCCAAAACAGACTGGGGGAAGATGGAATGAATAGGGACTTAAAATACAAGTACTTAGATTACGTTCAGACAGAGAGTCTTTTAGCAAGCCTGAATTACATTCATGGCTTGATAGTTCTGGTTCAGTTTTCTGTATTGCATCCTTTGGAAAAACTTTGGCAGAAATTACTCTATTGGTAGTGACGGCAAAACACTGAGAGTTTTATCTTACCCCCTGCAGTGTTTAACTTCAGCTGGGTTTACTCCAGTGGGGCACCATTTGGAGGTAGCTCTTCTATATAAGAATGCATTCAGATCATCCTCCGTGGGGATACTTCCTACACTCCAGTCTATGTGGAGCTGTTCAGCTGTGTCTGCCAGACTGTGCATGGGCTTACAGCTGGGGAATTCTATGTGTAACTGGCAAAAAGCACAACTGCAGAGAGTTTGAGTACCTTTTTGTCTACTGTGGCCATTTTATCACTTCTAAATAAGATCTTACTTTAGATGTTGTTTTTCTGTGGCACAAACACCGTTTTCTGATTCATTTATGTGTAGGCAGTCATTCCAATGTGTGAATCTAATCCAAAGTTACTCATTTATGTATTTCTGGCAGTCAGTCTCTTACAGCTGTATATATTTTACTAGTTTGCATGTAGAAATACAAATCAGAGAAAGCTGCAGGAAAGTTTCTCATATTTATTATAAAGTACTTCAGTAACCAGGGACACAGTCATTTCACTGGTGTTGGGACATTATTAATTGTTTAAAGAGTTGATTTACATGCTTTTTTTTAAAAGGAATTCCGTAATGACACAAATAGAAACAGTCATTGTTCCAAGAGGCTTTCGGATTAAAATCTAGTGAAGAATCCCATTAACCTATTTATTCATCCTCTTGAAATCCCTCTTGATGGCAACACACACAACGGGTGTATCAACCACTTCTCCCAGTTTTGTATCATTTGCAAACTGCCGGAGGGTGCCATGTCTCCCATTATATATGTAATTTATAAAGATACATGATAGTTTTTACCCCATTTCCCAGTCACTGGAATCACAGCTGGTGGCAGTCCTCTGACTGGACTTTGTGCCACTGATCACAACTCTTGAGTCCAGCAGCTCAGAACGTTATTTAATTTGCCTCACGGTCCACTTTTCTGGCCAGTATTTCCATCACTTTGTTGATGAGGTTGTTGTGGGTGACAGTGTCAAAACCTTACCAAATTGAAGATATGCAATATCTACTGCTCTGTCCCTCATCCTACACAGAAGACTGTACCAACCCAGTCTTCTTGTAGGTTTTCAGTTTAGCTAAGCAAGATTTCCCCTTCATCCTAACCACTCCAAACGATCTCCTCCAGGTGACTTGACAGCCAGTGTCTGAAATTGATTTTCCAGGATTTTTTACTCAACCATCTTTACAAAGACTGAAGTTGAAATCCTTACCTTTCTTGAAGAAAGGAGTGATGTTTACTTTCTCCCAGACATTTCTCTCCTGGTTGTCACAACCTTTTAAGGATAGAGAGAATCACCTCAAAATTCAAATTTTGAATCAATTCAAAATTGTTTATGGGTACTCCATGGACCCAAGCAAGCCATTTGTTTAAGTGCCTCCTAGCCTGTTTCTCCTCTCTTGACTCTCTTTTCCATCGATCTCAGGGACATGGGATTGCTGAAAGCTAGTCATACCAGTAAAGACCGGGGCTGAGACTGGGAGTCAGAGGTCACAGAATCACAGAATGTGTAGGTTGGAAAAGACCTTCAAGATCATAGAGTCCAACCCAGCCCTAACACCTCAACTAGATCATGGCATCGCGTGCCACATCTATTCTTTTTTTTTACACATCTAGGGATGGTGACTCTACCACCTTCCCGGGCAGACTATTCCAGTATTTAATCACTCTTTCCGTGAAAAACTTCTTCCTAATATCCAACCTAAATTTCCCTTGATGCAGCCTGAGACTGTGTCCTCTCATTCTGTCAGTTGCTGCCTGGAGAAAGAGACCAACCCCCACCTGACTACAACCACCTTTCAGGAAGTTGTAGACACTGATAAAGTCACCTCTGAGTCTCCTTTTCTCCAGGCTAAATAACCCCAGCTCCCTCAGTCAGTTGTTCTTCACATGGCTTGTTTTCCAAGCCCTTCACCAGCCTCGTTGCCTCCTCTGGACATGTTCAAGCATCTCAATGTCCTTCCTAAACTGAGAGGCCCAGAACTGGACACAGCACTCAAGGTGTGGCCTCACCACACTGAGTGCTGAGTACAGGGGAAGAATGACCTCCCTGCTCCTGCTGGCCACACCATTCCTGATACAGGCCAGGATGCCATTGGCCCTCTTGGCCACCTGAGCACACTGCTGCCCNCCCCCAGGTCCCTTTCCTCCTGGGCACTGTCCAGCCACACTGTCCCCAGCCTGTAACGCTGCAGGGGGTTATTGTGGCCAAAGTGCAGGACTCGACACTTGGACTTATTAAACTTCATCTTTAGTTAGACTCTGCCCATCCATCCAACCATTCCAGGTCTCTCTGCAGAGCCCTCCTCCCTTTCAACAGATCAACACATGCTCCCAGTTTAGTGTCATCTGCAAATTCACTAATGAATGACTCAGTATCTTCATTCATGTCGTCAATAAAGATATTGAACAGAACAGGCCCCAGCACAGACCCCTGAGGAACACCACTGGTGCCTGGCTGCCAGCTGGATACAGCACCGTTCACCACCACCCTCTGGGCCCGGCCATCCAGCCAAGTTCTTAACCCAGCAGAGTGCTCCTTGTCCAAGCCCTGGGCTGCCAGCTTTTCCAGGAGTGTGCTGTGGGAGACAGTGTCAAAGGCCCTGCTGAAGTCCAAACAGACAACATCCACAGCCCTTCCTGCATCCACCATGCAGGTCACCTGGTCATAAAAGGAGATCAGGTTGGTCAAACATGACCTACCTCTCCTAAACCCGTGCTGGATGGGTCTGATACCCTGGCCATCCTGTAGGTGCTGCGCGATGACATTCAGTATAAACTGTTCCATCTTGCCAGGTACTGAGGTCAGACTGACTGGTCTATAATTACTGGGATCATCCTTCCCACCCTTTTTGTGAATGGGTGTCACATTGGACAGTTTCCAGTCGTCCGGAACCTCACCAGTGAGCCATGACTGATTGTAAGTGGTGGAGAGTGGCTTTGCAAGCTCATCTGCCAGCTCCCTCATCACCCTGGGATGGATCCCATCTGGGCCCATAGATTTATGAGCATCCAAGCCTCTCAGCACTTCTCTGACTGCTTCCTCTTGGATAAGGTCACACCTTCACTCTTCAATGTAGTTTCTGTGTTCAGGGAACATAAACAGCCAGTTCTTGCAAATCAAAGCTGTTGAGCTTGAAGAATGATAAAAGCATTGGTGTGAGCCAAGAATGATTTCTTGGGGGTTGAGCATCTGTGCTGGCTTTCATTTTAGGCAGATTTTCTGCAGTAGGAGGAACAAGCTGTGTGTTAATACTGGTCATGCAGGTAAGCTTTACTCACCATTTGTCTCTAAGTTCTCTCCCTGCTGCTTAGAAGGTTTCGATTTGGAAACCTGTATTAGTCATCAGTTAATATTTCTTGGAACCATTGTTTTTCAGTTAGTGGGAAGTGCTAGTGGTTAGAAAATCCAGACTTTATCCAGCAGGACTTACAGTTTAATGCTCTCGCAGTAATTTTTTAACTTATTGCATAAGTAGGAGGGGTAAATTAATATTTTTTTGCATGTTACTTCAAAATAGAAAGTTTGAAATTATTTACTGAATAGAAAAAAAAAAACAAACTTAATTGTACTGCAAATGGATTAAGAAGGGATGCTGAAGACACCTTGTCCTTCTGACAGTCCAGGTTACTGCATGTATGGTAAAGGTCACTTAAAGGGGATTTATGAAAAGGATTCTTAATCCCTGTGAGATCACTAACCTTCTTGTTTCTCTCTAAGTAATTACTCCACAAGTAATATCACATTGTCTTCTTGTGGGATAAAAGTCCAAGATAATGGGAACAATTGCATTTGCCATTGTTTAATGTCCTGGACTTTTCACCAGAAGATGGCAGCAGGCTGATGTTACTCACAAATATTTCTACTGCTTATTGTTGGACAAATGTGGACATACTGTGCTAGATACTTGAAACCAAATAGCTTATCAGAGCTGACATTAAGAAACCGGGCATGGCAAAGTGTTGCATAGCAAGCCTTTTTGTGGATTTCTAGCTTTGGCTGGCTGCTGGCCTGCAAGGGCTCTGCAAGTCCTGGCCATCGCTCAGTGATGTCCTTTCACTTGACAGCTTTTCAGAAGCATTTATTGGAAGAAAAATCAGAGCAGGTAGAACTGTTGCTTTAAGAAGTTTGCATTGTTACATACTGCATTTCAGCTGACGAAAAAATTTCATTCTGTTCCTAGAATCAATTTTCTGGCAATAAACTTCAGTTAAATGTGAATGCACGTTTTCTGTGACAGAAACAGCAAAAGTGGAGAAAGGACTGGAGCTGATACTGGATGGTGCAGAAAGAATTATTGTTTTCAGTGAAAACCTATGCAAATAATGATAAAATACATGGAATTCAGTAGCTCTTGCAAAGGTTTTATGGTATCTCTAATGGAAAATAAGCTATGTTAGCCAGAGAAACAAAGATGGGTTTTACCCTCTAGCCATAAATTAATCTTTGCCATAGTATATGTTTAATATAGTCAAAATGTCAGAGTTAGATACACTTATGAATATTCTATTTTCAATGCATTCAAATATTGCAGAATAAATTCACCATTGCAAACCCATCCTGTTAAAGAATGTAAACACAGGAAAATGCAGGTCTTTTTCTTAGATTAGGAGTAAAACAGCAAATCCAACCAATGTGATCCATTGCACCATGGGTTGATGAAACTTGGGTTGATAAAACTTTCTGTCAAACCTATATATTTCCCTGTGTGCTGAAGGCTGAGTTACATTAACATGTTCAGAATGGGCAGACACATAAGAAGAGACAACCAGCCTCAGGTCCCTTGCTCTTACCCAGACCCACTTGCCCACTAACGAACTACAGACTGAGTCCAAGATGCCACAGTCTAAATGTTGCATGCTGTTGCCATTTATTACTACATGCTGATTCCTAATTCACATCCAAAACAGTGATGTGCCTACAGTTGTCTTTAATGACCTATTTACAGCAAAACATGGTTGCAGTTTCAAAAAAACACAAGAAAAGTAAAAGATCAAAATGCTTTTAAACTGTGACTCTCAAGTGAGTCTTCATCTGTGGAAAATTTGTTGTTTGTTGTGTAAATTAAAATATACCATACTCCATCTTTACAGTGGGTCTAGACTGATCTGCTACAGACAATCTTAATTTCAGTAGTTTTTGCTTCTAAAGCGCACATTTCACACCTTTGTTTCCGTATTATAAGGCCCAAGTATGTATGGTTGTCCTGGGATGTCTTTATGATGCTGGTATCCCCATCGTCTGTTTGTCTGCTGAGAAATGGGTCTTGTAGGTTTAAGCTAGGCCCAGAGAAAGGAAGGCGTGGGGGGGAGTGGTGCAATTTCTCACCGTTTGTGTTCCAAACACAGAGAGATAGAGTCCAGTGCTCTCCGTGTTCTTGGCTTTTGCAGAGAGAGAGAGAGGCAGTTTTTCCTTGTTTTTTTTTTCCGCTGGTTTTCCTCATTAGCTACAGCTGGAAAGTTTTTTGCAGGACTGTGTCTTTTCTCTGGAACTGTTCAGGTTCTCTCTGGCCCAGAACCCCAGGACAATCGCCCGGAGCCCCCCCAAGATGCTCTGCGGCCTGCATGCCGGGTCTGAGCCCCGAGAGACTGAGTGAGCTGAGCCACACCCCACAAAAGGACACTCTGAAATACAGAAGGACTTCCTGAATTTGCCATCTCTTCAGAGCAATGAGAGGTTTCATTGTGTAATATGAAGCATTTTTTCATGCTTGTGAGTACTTTGCTTGTTAAATAAACAGTTCTTTTCCACTTTTCTCCAAGAGATTTTTCTCCTGAACTGGTTGAGGATGGGCTGCTGGAATTTGCTATCTGGAGGAGACCCCTTAAGTTCCCTCACAAATCTGTCACAAACCAGGACAAGCTCATTAGGAATATCACATATGAAAACCTAACATTTCATTATATGAGAACAGCCTTTCCAAGCATATTTATGGAAAAGTAATCACAATGTCATTATCAAAATAGTCCTTTCAATATGTAAGATGTCATTCATTTATGACATTTAGTTTGCTTAAGATATGCACTTGCATTCCCATTGAAGCCCATGATGAGGCTTTCATATCTTATGACCAGCTTTGTGTAAACCAAAAAGTAGGAATGAAGAATGTCAGATTTCAAATGTTCGAGTTTAGTTTTATTCAAAATATTTTTATGCACACTACTTAGCATTAAAAGGCTTCACACTGGTGTACTTCCAGTAGGTTCTATTTCTTTCTAAAGAGCACAAGTACCTCTGGCTAGAAAGCTGTCATGAATTCATGCACCTGCAAGTAAGTGCAGTAATGTAAAAGTGCTTCAACAGGCCAAAGACACAGTGTATATTTTGCCAGATTTTTCTACAATTAATGCAAGCTGCCTAGTTATATAATCAAATTGATCACTAAAAGCAAAATTGAGGCTTCCCAAATGATGGTTCTTCCTAGTGTTTTGATGCCACTTTTCCCTTCTCACACACCTCATCCTTCCTCCTTAAGTCCTGGATGCCCCTCTGAGGCCTTTCCATAGTCCCCTCAAATATGTTAATCTCTTTTCGTCTGTCATCTTGTGTAAGAACAGATATGCCTTCAATGTCTTTCAGTGTGGTTCCTCCCCACCCTCCATCTAAGCATATTTGCTCCTTCTAGTTTCAGGAGTTCCTCTTCTCTGCTTACCAGCCTGATACCCTGCACATACCTGATTCCTACCGAGATTTTTCTGATGGGAAACTTGTGGGAACTGTGTTTTTAAAGTGAATGAACAAGGTATACTTTCTGCGATCCTAGTCTGCAAAAGGGCTGGAGGAGGTCCTAACTGGACTCATAAATTATTTAAGTGCTTACAGCCTGCTTCTTCAAAGGAGAAAAATCCTAGAGAAAAGCCCCTTCACATTTTATAGTGTTTCCAGAAACATCTTTGAGAATACCCATGTGGTTTGTTAATTACAGTGTTATCAACACTTCATATAAAGCACTGTGCCAGTCAGAGATATTATTCTACACTCTGGAGCTAGCCTAGGGATTTGATCAGAAATGCATGTACACTGCACTAATACAACAATGACTGTGTAAGACTTTCTGAATCTAAATTTCCAGAATATTTTGAATTTTTCTGCATAGGAAACCAATAGCAGAGATTAGGGAAATGAAAATCGAACAATTAAAATTCCCATCAGCAGTGTATTTGGAAAGTTTTACAGATGTATGTAGGAATAAGAAAAAATACAGAACTGTATGACCACATTTACACATGGGGCAGAGACCACGGCTTCACCTGCATAGTACAGTACAGCTGATACACCAGTTTTATATAAAAACTATTGTTAATTTCTGCTAAAGGCAGCTCTAAAGGAAGAATTGGATAGGTTGGCTGCCAGTACAGAACCACACTGCTCAACGACCTTCATTACCATGCAGGATAAATGTGGATAAAGGGAACAGTTCAACAGGAAATATAAATTCTTCCTAATGTATAACTTCATTTAATGTTTCTTCTCATCAAAAGGGAGTTTTATACCTGAAGAATGTGTGTCCTTTAAAAGTAAAGTGCTTGTCTGCTGCAGTGGGCAGTGATGGTCAGTGCTGCAGTGTCCGAAGAGAAGCATTCTGAAAACGACAACACCTTGGTTGCACAGGCATGTTTGCAAACGCCTGAGTGATTTCAGCTCTATTGTGAGCTGAGCTGTCAGGGTGATGTGAAGAAGGAGACGGGGTACTTGTCTGGGAGTTCCTTGGAGCTTCCTTGGAGGGGTCCAGGGTCAAAGAGCAGAAAAGCTCAGGGGAACACAGACTTTTACAGGGAAGCCAGGGGGCGGGGTTACATAACCTGGCCAATAGGGGAAGGAGTGAGAAAGAAACCAATCAGGGAAGGGATCAAAAATGGACCAGCTGGGTAAGGTAAAAGCTAGGAAGTAGGGAAACAACCAATGGGGGATAACAGATACACACACGAGCCTCAAAACCTCATGGGGGTGACACACTTGGTCACCACAAGGGCGAGAGCAGTCTCTTAGGGTTTCTCCCTCAGGGGAGCTACCACTACTCTGAAGGCTAAGGACTGCTCTCTCTCCAAGGGAGAGTGTCTGCATTGCTACTTGGCCCACTGGCCTCCACAACTCCTCCTTTATTAAGGAAATGACTTTCCTGATGGCTTTCTTGGGATAATGTAGAAAATACATGCATGTAAGAAAAATGGTAAGAATTACTACTGAAACTGCAAGAATCAACCCATCCTTTGTGTCCCACATGTTCTGATGAGTTTTTAGTTTGTTCAGTGTCTCTTTCATTTTTTGGTTCCTCTTCCTTCTCCCTTTGTGGCTGGGTACTCTCAGGAATAATAACTGCTTGGCACCTGTTCTCTAGCAGGTCTGTGTGATTCTGCCAGGGAACAGTTAATAGTATGAAATTGCAGGTAGCATGTTTATTTGTCTGGGCTATTTTTACTTTTATTATATATTTGACTCCAGACACGATCTGCTTTTTACCGCTGATAATCTGCACTATTTAGCTGGAGTGCTTGTTGTTGCTGGCTTTGTCAAGTGCTGTTATGGCAAACTGCAGCACTCTCTTTAAGCCCTTCATCTTTTTCTGGATTGTCAATGGTCTGCTCGCTGGCCGTGAAGGGGGCCTGTTGCCTTACATGGTGTGTGCAAAGAGCAGCAGGGCCACTGCCAGCAACACCACTGCAGGCCCCCTCTTGGCCACCATGGTTGAACCTTTTGCTAATTGTGTGGTTGGGATGGATGCTTCTTCCAAAAGAATACATATAATTTGGGTAACTTAACCTTTAAAAAAGTTTCTTTTCCCACCCCTTTCTTTCCCCCTTCTTTATTAAAAGAACAGTGGAAGGGGGAAAGAAAGGGGTGGGAAAAGAAACTTTTTGGTGAGAGGTGAGAGGACTAGCGAAGGTTTGGGTTAGGGAAAAACTGGGACAGAGGAGGGCTTCTGAGGGATTTTTAAACTGGGGATAGCATCAAGCAGATTTTTATAAACTGTGTTTTGTCCAGTGCTGTGTCTCATCTGCCATCTGGTGACAGGATGGTTTGCTCCTCTTGGTGGGTGAGGTCGGTGCCGTCTCCACACAGAGCTTCTTTGTTGTGGTGTCCCAAGAGAACCTGTCACTAGAGGATTTGTTGATGTAAAAGAAATGCTTTTATTATATTGTGAGAAAGGTTTCTCTCCTATGGATCCTTGCAGCAACATGTCAGTATCTTGTAAGTTCTGTTACTCCATTGGTTCATTAAGTTGATGTAAGCTTATGTCTCCCTGTTTTCCATATAAGTATGTTCCCCAGAATGTTCTCCCTTCCTTTGGTCCTCATTGGTTTCTGTATCCCTGCCTATCCACCCTGGTATCCTCTATTGGTTGCTACCCTTCAGCCCACCCCTGTACCCTCAGACCACTGGATCTGATGCTCTGCTCCACCCCCACTTCCCCTGTACTTAAACCTATAGCCTCCATTGTTCTTGGTCTTCTGTCCCTGGAACACTTTGGTGTGAGTCCAATAAAGCCTGCTGGAACCCCACACAGAAGACCCTTCCCACCTATCATTCACCAGCTTCTACCTGTTGTGTGTGACTCTGTGGACAGTGTGATGGCTCATGTGCCTGCCCAGGCGGCTTCGTGTAAGGATATGCTTTTGGGAAGGCTGCAGCATTTGCCATCCACGCACGCTGCCACAACAACTGTCTTTTAACAGTTACCCAAATTTGCATTCAATTCTCTAAGCTACATGGCTTCATAGAGCAACTTATGATTGTTTATATTGTCAGACTGCCCTGGACTTTTCCATAGCCGTTTTCCATGACAGTAAATTTGGAAGATTAAGCAATCACAAGGTTCATTCTTCAGGCATTGATGAGCACTATACATCTACAGATATCTTTCTCTTTTGCTAAACTCTTGCTGAAAATTGCAGTAGACTGCATGCATGTAAATGTGTCAAAGCCTGCTCTCAACAGCTACTTTGTCACACTTTGGGACAAGA
>VXBN01010959.1:129060-148022 GCA_013397395.1 Sinosuthora webbiana | reverse complement strand
TAATAAATTCAGTTAATATATCTACTTCCAGCTGGTTTTGCCCATGATGGTATTTGATGAGAGATCTCAGCAGTCCTTCTCTCTGCCTGTGGGCCCTTCATTAAATTTTCTCTCCTCTGTCCAGCTGTGGAGTGGAGTGAGACAGCTGTTTTGGTGGGTGCCTGCCACCCAGCCAGGGTCAGCCCACTAAACCTTTTCAAGACAAAAGGGAAGACAGGAATGAGTGGATGTAATCTCTGTTTTCCAAGCTGCTTGGAGTTTCTTATTTGTGAGACAGGGGTTGATTATTTAGGTTTTCATCCTCTTCAAGCCAGAATATTCAGAAGTCTACCACCACTTCTGATTATTGACATCTTTATTTTAGTTTGCAGATTGCAAAGCATGTAGTTTCTGGTGGGCACTGTGAAGCAATCTATTTGACTGCAGTGGAGTAAGAATTACTTTAATCCAGATATTGTAAATGCTTCTCTTGGTTTATATTTTGTAGCCATCATTTATCTATCTTCAGGCTGAAGGAATTTGATCAAAAAATAAGGGAAAGAATAATGAGAAAGGGGAGAATATATGTTCCAAAATACACTTTTTGAGTTGTTGTCCTAGTGTGACCCCTAAACCCAGGACAATTGTGCTTTAAATTCTTGTGTAATGGCCTGTATCTTGTGAAACTCAGCATCCAAAGAAATGCAAGTATAGTAATTGGCAAGGTTTATTATTTGAAAACTGTTTTATCAAAATATGCTGTGCAAACTGTATGCCTTATCAGAGATGCAGTGTGTCAGGTATTAATGCAAAAATTATTATTTTGTTCACATTATTTGGGAAGGAGGGAAGGCCATACTGTACTTTCAGAATGGACAAATGTGATGTGAACTGGGAGATGAATTGTAAAAGGATAGGTGCTAAGATGTTCTCAGATGTTTCAGAAGAGATGCAGAAATAGTGAAGACCTTAGATTTGTTTTTTTTTGTTTCAAAGCTTTAATTTGTTGTATTTATGTGTGTTGGAATTTTCAGAAAATCTTGTTAATGCTTGAAATTGCTTGTTTGAGAACTGTCCTGGGGTGAAGGGCCTGCTAGAAGTTCCAGGCTGATGATGAGGGCATAGAGTTTTAGAAGTCTTAATTTGATAATCTGATTATGACTAGAAACTCTTTCTAGGAAACACTAATAGCAATTAAGTAGTCATGATGCAGCAAGATTCCTTTGTCAGGCAGAGTCTGCCTCTGTGCTAATACTTCAAAGGCTTTTACATTTCACTCTATCAGAACCCAATTTAAATAAAGAAGTGAATATTAAATAGGCAATGTTAGATGTGAACAGTGGGTTTTAAACCAAATTTAGCAAGTTATTGGCATACCTAATAAGTTCTGCTATTGACACATAACATGAAAGTAATACAATCTTGAAATCTTCCTAGATATGCTGCTTTTTTTTTTTTTTTTTTTTTAATTAACTGTTTATTATATAGTGATGCAACTTAGAGAACATTTTTTCTGGCTTATTAAGAAGTACTTGTGGATTAGGGGAGAGCTGTTTTATTGGTAACTTCAATATCTTGGTACACATAAAACACATTTTTTTCTAATGTTCCTGATTTTTCAGTCTCTTAGATTTTACTGAATTTAGTGTTTGGTTACCTATACAATTATTGACCCATGTTTATAAGATACTGGAGAATTTTTTTGTTACTTCTCCTCCCCTGACTTTACTGGAGGTATGCAAAATACACTAATTTGATAACTTCTTTGTGGGTATGGGTGTTGTTATATAGCGTTGTCAGAAATTATGCATGCCTTTATTGTAGACAAGGTAACAGGTGCACTTTCCTACACTTGATTTTCATTCCTTTTAGAATTAAAGTGGCAAACATCAAACTTACTTCATGCTGTTCCACAGTGACCTTAGGCTAGGCTGGTCTTACTTAAAAAGTTGCACAAGTTTTTAATAATGCATAAGAGCAATGATTTGGGTTTGGGTTTTTTGGTTTAGTTTTGGGGCTTCGGGATTTTTTTGGAGGTGATGGGGAGGAGTTGATTTGTTTGGTGTGTTTTGTGGGGTTTGGGGGAGGCTGGTTCTTGTTGGTTTTGGGGTTTTTTGTATATGGGGTTCGGTATTAATGCAATGTAGTATCTCTTCCTATTCAAGGTAGTTCCTTTCCCAAGTTTAGATACACTGTTGCAGTCTGACCTGTGCCCAGAGTACCTGGTTAGTGTAGGGCAATGGATCAGCCGCTCACTTCTCTGGCAGCACTGTTCTTGGCCACATTACCGTTCTCTTTAGAGGCTTTTCCCGTGTAACTTGGGTAGCAATTGCTTTTTGTATTCACACTAATGCCGAAAAACATATTAAACTGACTTGTATAAGTGTTAACTAGATCTTTCTTTCGTTTGCCCCTGTTAATTACATCTTACTAGGAGGGAGGCTTTGACTTCAATTCTGTATTCCCTCTTGGGCTATTTTGTTTGTGGGTTAGGTTGATAAGAACAAGCTTCTTGGCTATTACATGGAATGCTCAATATTTCTATGCTGATCACTGTCAGTATGGGCATGCTTTAAGTCTCACTAAATTTGTAAACAATGTTACCAGCTTGCAGGTTTTATCAGGTATCAGAAGAGTAAAGCTGACCAAATTTTTGCAGGCTTGATTGTGCTTCATGTGATGACTTGTTAAGGCTCTAATCAGTTTTCTGTTGTAGGTCCACTGGAGACAAGAGTAAAGACTTTTAACTCGTGTACAAGCCACACTGCAATCACAAATCCATGTGTAAAAAATTAAATCATTATTTCAATATCATTCGGGCGTAAGGAAGAAAAAAAATTGCAGATAGAGAGTAAATTGTGTGTTTTTGGTCAGCAATGTCATAGAACAGGCTTGCCTGTTCTTCTACCAGCTCCTCTTTCACAGCTGATACCCTTTTGAAAATGTTCGTCTTCAGAAATGCTTTTTTTTGCCTTGCTCTGTAGGTTTTGTCTTTTTCACTTTATATGCCACTTTTAAAACATTTCTAATTTTTCTAGGTATGGAATTCGCCCTGAAAATGTGATTATATATGGCCAGAGTATAGGAACGGTACCATCTGTGGATCTTGCTGCTAGGTATGAAAGTGCTGCTGTAATTCTTCATTCTCCACTGACCTCAGGAATGCGAGTAGCTTTTCCTGATACGAAGAAGACGTACTGCTTTGATGCATTCCCAAAGTAAGTTGTAGGATTTTTTTTTTTTTAGTATTCATTTTCTCAATTACGGAAGTTTTCAACTAGAGAAACAAGTAGTCTGGCAAATTCTCTGAAACTTTTTTCCAAGGTTTAATAAAACAATTGGAGAAAAATCAGTGAATAACATCAAAGAGGAACATTTGATCCAAATAAGTTTACAAAACTGTGTCTCTAATCATTTTAGTGGGTATCTGTAAGGAAGTAATTAATCTTCCTATACAACAGGTTCTAACAAGTAGTTCTATCCAGTGAATTGTTAGTCTGGATAACTCTGAACAAAGTCATTTGCAGTATGTTACTGTAAGATCCAAAACCTAAGTAGACCTTAACTGAAGAAAATTCTTGTCATATATTTCATAACTATGCCATTGTTTTCATAGATATGATCTTTTTCTTACAGCATTGACAAAATTTCTAAAATAACATCTCCTGTCTTAATAATCCATGGAACTGAAGATGAAGTAATTGACTTTTCACATGGCCTGGCATTATTTGAGCGTTGCCAGAGACCTGTAGAACCACTGTGGGTAGAAGGAGCGGGCCATAATGATGTGGAACTCTATGGACAGTACCTTGAAAGATTAAAACAGTTTGTGTCACAGGAACTGTTGAACTTGTAATTTTCATTGTGTATTTACATGTGTTTTTTCATTTCACTGCAGAACTGCACGCCTTGATATACATGTAACTTAAAACCTGAATGTTGTGTTTTCAAATCATCTTGGTTGCCTTCATTAAATATACAGGTAATGATTTGTCAACATAATTAATGAAGGTTTTAATGCCAACATTATAAACTGGAATTACATGATCATGCAGTCAGACTTGGCAGTTCATATTTCTTTGTGTGAGGTTTTATCTTCTTAGATGTTAAGAAAAAAAAATCACAAGGAGTACTGTAAGAAAATTTAATTATATAAAACCAAACGCTGTAAAAGTGTTGCCAAGTGCTTTAGCATATCCAAAACAAGTTTATAAATATTTTTTAAACATCTCAAAGTGTACTGTGACTTACTCTGTTGCCCTGGTATAATTAAAAAACAGACTTTTAAGCAGTTGTTCTGTAAAAATGTGATAGCCATGAAATTTGAGCAAATACTAATGTATGTAATAAGAATAAACAATAAATGTGAATCACTGGAAATGATTCATACACTGTTATAGGGAGAGGCAGGCAAAATAGATATCTTTTCCAATGTTTTGTTTCTTTTGTGCTTAGTTTTCCTTTAGCTATTTTGTATTTATGTTGTCCCTCAGCTTTCAGGATAATAAAATGTACCCACTCATGTTCTCAGGAGTCCCAGTCTTGCCAAAATAATGCCATAAGTTGTCATTGTTGTAATGCAAGTGTCATTCACATGGTTGCTACTGAGGCCACAAAATACCTCTTTGAAACCAGACTTTTAAAAGACTTTTAAAACCTAGAAGACTTCTTGAGCCATATTTTAAACACTGATTTTCTAGAGCTACAGTGTGTCATTAAGAAGAACCTTGAAATCTATCCAATATTGACATTTTTCTATTAACTCATTGTGAAATAAACTTAAGTTGCCTTTCCCTTGAATGCATTTTGTGTGAATAAAACTATGAAAAATAAACTTAATTATATGTAGCCTAATTGTGAACAAAATAATATTCCAACAATACACACTGTGCTTTTAAGGCCTTAGGTAATTTAATTGTTCTGCTTGTTTTTTTTGTGATTGAGACAATTGTATACTTAAATATAGCTTTGAGTATTATGAAAACTGGTTAAGATATTTTGATTAATAGTAAACAATATTCCACAAACTTGCAGTTCTTCCTTTTTCTTTTTATTCAAAGAAATAGCAGTGGTTGCTTGCAGTATTAAAATGCTTAGCAACTCCCCATTTATTCAAGAAAATCTGACATCTAAAGCAATAACACATTGTTCTGAATTGCCAACACAATTCTTTACCAGCAACTACTGTTTTTATCACCTCCCACCCCCATGCCTCACCTTACTACAATTTGCCAGCTCAGCACACAGGCTTTCTGCTGCAAAGCCGCTTGTAAACATTTTTTCTGTAATGAATTCTACTATTTCCTTATTTGAAATTGGAAGGAATTCTTGTCTTGTGCACTTTGGTGAGTTAATTGAGTAGAAAGAAATTTGTTCTCAGCAACTAGGTTCCTATTTGATTTTTGATCAAGGATGATTCAGTGAATTCTGAAATTCAGAGTGTTTTCAGGAACAACAACATTAGACTTAAAGATTTTCATCCTAGTTCAAGACTTTTGGATATAGGTGTCTAACTCAGTTTTATTACATCGTATTTAATACATTGTTTGATTTCCTTTTCTTACTACCCTCTAGTCACTATCTCCGATGGAAATCATTACCATTAAATGTTTAAGTGCTTTCTTTGTGATCAGTGAAGCTTGTTTTGAGATTCACCTTCAGGAATTAACAAATAAAACAGTGTAGAAGCGCAATGTTAAGTGATATATATTGGCTGTAGTTTGGTTGCCTGCCCATTGCAGGCAAATGATCAACTGTCATCACAAGAACTATCTGATTGTGTTAGGGGATATTATGGCACCCTTTTATGCCATAATATTCAAGTCAAAAAGGCAGAAAAGGTGTCATAGCTTTTTGTTTTGTTGCTTTTCGTTGAAGCAGAACAAAAGATCTAACTGTTTTGTCTTCAGTATGTGCAGCTGTGCTGGATTGCACTGGTGAGTAGAGATTCTGGTCTCTTTTTACCATTTACAGGTAATTATTGCCAGTTTGTGCTGATTTATGTTTTATACCTGTATTTTTTTCAGATGATTTGGATATGTGAAGGAATTTAAATGGGTTTTAGGCATAGCCTAGCCTGTGGTGCAGTTTGTATTATGGCAGCAAACTTGTTAGTGACAGAAAGCAACTCTGAGCTGTTGCTACAAGGAAGAAAACATTTGACATCCTGATTGTCTTATCCTTATAGCGTCATTTTGGTGAAATTGACAATGGGCTGTTGTTTCGTGTTACAGATGCAATTGTCTTCTAATAAATAAAGTTGATTCAGCATTCATTCAGCATTCATTGAAAAGACAATGCCTTTATTTTAGGGAAAAAGAAAAGAGGGGGTTTGTAAGCCTCCTGGTGTCATTCCTGTTTGTTTGTTTTTTTCTTTTTTCCTTTAAGAGATGTATTTTGACAGTAAACTGTCTTTTTCAGTTCTAGAAACCTTGGCAAATCAGCTTTCATAACAACTTGATATATGTAAAATATATGATTAACTTCTTAAAGGTGGGGTCTGTTTGGGACATGTTTTGCTTTTACATTCACAGCTCCATAAAACTCACCTCTCTTTTCTTCCCACTTCTGGCAGCAAAGAATTCTAATGTATGTTCAGTTAGTTACTCTTATTGATTGATTTTAAACTTACTTTCCTTTTCATAACTTTTTAATAGGGGAAAAATATTGCGTGTTTATTTTTGGGCTCCTTTAATTGGGTGCCATTGGACAACAAGGTACCACTCATTTGGAATATTCCAGGTCTTACAGATACTGATTCTTCTCACTACACTGTTAATATCTTAAAGTCAGAAATAAGAAAAATAGTTTGTAAGCAGGGGGCTGATTGGTTGAAAACTTGGCAGAAAAGGAGTTGGGGACCCTGCTGGGACAGGCTGCACATGAGCCAGCAATGCACCCTTATGCCAAAGGCAAGCAAGAGCATTCCAGGCCCAATAGGCAGAGATTAGCCAGCATGTCGTGGGAAGTGATCCTACCCCTATTCTCTGCACTGTGAGTGCAGATGTGTGTGAAATGCTGAGTCTAGCTCTGGGCTTTTGCATGAGGAGGATATGGATGTACTGGAGGAAGTCCAGTGCAGAGCCACAGCTATGACTGAAAGACTGGTGCATCCAGCACGGGAAGAGATGCTGAGAGAGCTGGGGCTCTTCATCCTGGGGAAGAAAAAGTTTGTCAGGATATTAACTGTTGTGTGTGAATATCTGAAGGAGGGAGTGGAGAGAGCTGAACTTTCCCCTGTACTGCCCTCTGAGAGGCGAGAGTCTATAATGACACACTAAAAGCCAGAAAATGTAATCTGAAATTAGAAAGCAACTTTTTTTTTTCGTTTTTTTTCTCTTTCTTTTTCTTGTGAGGCAGATTGAACACTGGGACTGACTGTGGAGTTCTCATCTTTACACGTTATCAGAATTCAGCTGAGCACAGCTTTAGGCAACCTGCTGTAGCTGAGCCTGCTCTGAGCAAACAAGTAGATGATCTCGTTCATTTCAGCATCTGTCCTTCTGCCTATAGCAGCTCAGAAGTGGAGACTGTTGATTTAAAAGAATTGTCTTCAATTGGTGTTCTCTACTTTTGATGCTTTATTTTAAAGCAATAGAAAGCAACAAAAGATCTGTGTTTCTCTTAGCCCTGATACCATCACTGTTTGATGCACTGCTGCTGAATCAAACTAATACCAGATTTTATACCACAGACAGTGTCATCAAAGATCACAGATTGCAACTGTGTACTACAAAAGGAAGGTTGAAAAGCTAGAAGTAAAATATAAACATGCTATCCTGAAAAGAAAAGAAGTGCTTGAAAGATATCTTAAACATTGTCAAAGATGGAAATGTTACATTCACAGTTACTATTAAGTTGCGAGGTACGGTTGTTTTGGGTTGTTTCAATAAAATCAGGTAATAAAGTTGGTTCTACTTCACCTGATTAATGTTTGTAAAAGAGAAATTAATTTTGTTTGTGGGGAAGTTTGTAATGAGCTAGTAACTGTGTCAGGCTTGCTTGCCATCATTTAAACAGTTCAGATAACTCTCATTGTTAAAAGTTAGTGTGAAAACCCTTTCAGCCTGAGTACCATCAGATTGAAATGTTAGCATGACACTACTTTAGAATTCTTGACATATGGAACTTCATAACTAATTTGAATTGTGAGATTATTAATTGTAAATAGCCATAAAAAGAATGATTCTCTAATAAATTCTATTGGATGATGATAATAATTTCTACATGGTATCTTCTTCCTTTTTTAATTTTTTTTTTTTTTTGTTTCTCAGTTAAGGTGTCTTCTTCCTGTGCAAGGAAATAAAATCCTAGCAAATTTTTGGTAAAATAGCAAGGAAAGTGTTTTAAGAAAGAGGACAATGTAAAAGAAACGGTCTTAAAAACAGAAAATGGATTACTCTTCCAGTGAGGAAGGGCCAACCATAAGAAATTATCTCAGCATTAACTTTTTCCCAGGGGCATTAGTAAGGTGTGTTGTCTAATAATGTCTTTCAAAACAATGAGAAAACCTTGAAATGGTCTTGTTGCATAGAAGGTTTTGTGGTTAGTAAAGGAGTATGGTTGGTAAACTATACAAATGGTTGTAATTTTAATGTTTGATTTTCAATTTTTTTTTGCTTAAAGAGGGCAAATACCTTTCTAACCTTCAATGAACACTGCAGAGAAGACATGAGAGAGACATTGATGAGACAGTCAATATGTCCTCATATTAGGCTAGAAGCTGTGTGTACCTCAAGCGGGTAACTGTACCTTGTCTCCTAGAGCTTTGGGTGAATGTGATGTGAATGTAATCAGGCTATTGTACTGAGACATTTTTAATTTCCAAAGCCACGAAAGCTTTTGCCAGAAGTTTTCTTCTGGAGTCAGGTAAATGGTGGATTGACTGAAAGTCTAAAATTGAACTATGCCAAAGATCCAAATAAGTCTTAAGCTAGAACAACATTTCAAGTCATTTGATCAGTAATTCATCTAGTAGCTCGAGGGCACACAATGGCACTGCATCTCTTTCTCCAACACCTGAAGTATTGCAAAGATGCTTGGTTGGCCAAGTCATCTGCTTTTAAAGGTCATATGGTCTAAATGCATTTAAATGTAAATGTTGTATATTTATATAAGTCAATATAAGTCATTCTAAGGAGAGCAAAGAGTGTTTTGGATAAAAAAAATCAGCAGCAGCTTTGCAAGAGCATTACTGATTTGGAGACACATGATGCATTCTGATTTATCCCCAAATATTTCTTAAAATAAGTGTGCTAGGTCCATTTGGTAGATGCTGCACACTCTTCAAGACAGGAACAGAACTATCTGGTCTCTAGTGTAAAACAGCCTCCAAGGATGGCGCTGTTTTGTTACATTGAGGGCAATGCTTTAATTCATTAGAAACATATTCCCAAAAGATTTGGGTGGTAAAATCTAAGTGCTGATGAGCCATTGCAGACCTTTCTGCTTCTGAGAATAATACTAGTTAAATATATAGTTTACTTCTTTATTTTGTATTTGGTCAAGTGTATCATGGTGTGCAGCACAGAGAAAAGCAAAGTAGTGCATGCCTTATTATTAGAATTCTGTTTGTGTTGTAATATCATTTAAAGTTAGTTAGATTTAATACAAAATTTCTTCTGTCAGAGATTTTGTGGCTACCAAAGTGGTGAAACACAAACCACATGCTTGGAGCCAGAACAGGAGGGTAGACAAAAAATGCAGACTTGAAAAAATGTATGAGTTCCTCTTCTGCTGTATTTGTAGAGCCCAGGACTGTCTCAGTTTGCTCATCATAACAGGTGTGTAATAGATACCCTGTCATTTTGTTACTTAGGATTCCTAAACAAAAAGAATTTGTATCTTGGTTTAAGACAACTTGAAGGAGAACATTCTGGAGTGTGAGCTGCTTCTTTTGTAAGTTCAGCCACTCTCTTTCCACCAATAAGTGAAGAATACAAGTAGATGTAAGTCAAAAAGTAAGTTTGCTGACAACGGGGACAGCAACAGTCAAGAAGTAACAGCAAATATCCACGTGGTACAAAACTGCTAAACCTCCCAGACTCCACAGAACAGAGAGACCCAAAATGCTGGGGACAGTCCCCTAGTTTGACGCTCCACAGCTGAGTGCGTGGTTCGAAGGGCAAAGGGGAAGGTGGTGCGAGTCTTCCCCCACCATCCCCCTGAGCTCTTCTTATCTCCAGCTGGAGCTCCGGCTCGTGTTCCGCGGTTCTCTGGCTAGAAACTTGCGAAAGGACTCCCCCTTCCTCTTGGTAGGAGCAGTAAAGGCAAGGTGTCTGGGCTGGGGTGACTCGTAGTCTTCTTGCCTGGAGCGGAGACTGATGGATCTGGACCAGCTTGCTGGAGCGGGGCCGCCCCGCTCGGTCCGGCAGTACAGGCTACAAAGTTTGGAATTCGCCTCAATGGCAGCTCAAGACTGTCAGCTGCAGACTCTCCAAGACAAGAGAAAAAAGCCGAACAAGAATCCCAAACGGAAACGGCTCTGCCTGAGCAAAGACCAGGAAGTCAGTCTTGCCAAAACTGACGTGGCAAGAGGGAATGAGCTGCTTGTGAGAGCTGACTTTAAAAGCGCCCGGTAGCACCCCCTGCCCCACCTTCCCTGCTGTAGGATCAGAAAGAGACAGGAACAATTTTGGGCACAAATAGATATGGAATACAGCAACATTTTGGGTTACCAATGACAATTTGAGGTATCTAGAAATTAGGATGATATGTAGGCTGTATTTTATGTTTTTCTCTGCAGTCACAAAATCTTGAGGGTTCAGTTTCAAGGAAAAGTTGAGATTCACTTGTCAGTAACTAGAGCTCTTCAGAGATATTACAAGGCATGATAAAAACAAGGATTGGCAAATCTGAATATGCTGTCCTGGAGGCAACTCCAGAAAAATGCAGGCAAGGTAAACATTAAATTTAATCTATGGTCATTTCAGACTGCTGGTACAATGCATTATTGCCCCGCCATATTTTCACTTTCTGATGTAAGGAAATGGATTTTATGCAAGGCATTATTCATGCATTACACTCTCATGTTGTGTTTTCCCATGCGTGTCTGATCTGTGACATTTAGGCTTGCTTTCCACAGCAGTTTGCATCCAGCTGGTTTTTTTACATAGTTCAGTACCTCCTTCCAAGTAGCAAGTGATAGAAAAAGAGAAAATGGCCTCACGTTGCACCAGGATGTGTGTGTGTAACCGTGTGTCTTTTTGGACTGCAGCCACAGCCTTTCTAAATACCAGTCAGCCCCTCTGTAGAGAAACTGGTTGAGAAGTATTCAGGCAGCAATCAAGCTCACACAGCCACACACATTACAAGGCTAGCTCAGCAAGAGAGGCAGAAGGCTCCCAGCCCCAAATCAATTTCCAGCAAGCGTTTATTCCAGTGTGCTGAAGGTGAAGTCTGGAGCCAAAGAGAAGGAACATGTTTTTCTTAGTTATATAGGGTCTCAGGTTTGTGGGTGGTACAAGGGGCAGGGCAGAGGGCAAGTGACCAT
The DNA here is from genome assembly GCA_013397395.1 of Sinosuthora webbiana. Taxonomy (NCBI): domain Eukaryota; kingdom Metazoa; phylum Chordata; class Aves; order Passeriformes; family Sylviidae; genus Sinosuthora; species Sinosuthora webbiana. Next base: position 136,552 of record VXBN01010959.1, on the reverse strand, counting down.
AGGAAAGAGAGGAACAGGATACCAAGCCCCATAGCCAATGGAGAAACAGGGAAAGGGGATGCCATGACTTGCAAAACCCAGAGAGAAGATTGCACAATGTCTGCAAGGAGCCATGGGGGAGAAGCCTTCTTTTACACCTGGGATATTTCTAATCTTCACTTTTCCAGGGAAGGGTAGTTGGAAATTCCTTTAATGGCATGAGGGACTCCACAGGTGTGGATTGGATATTAGCAAAAATATTGTCACTGAAGAGACTATCAGAGATTGGAAGAGGCTTCTCAGGGAAGTGGCTGAGTCACCTTCCTGGGGGGTATTTAAAAGACAAGTAGACACAGCACTTGGGGACGGGGGTTAGTGGGAGACCTACCAGTGTTCTGTTAGTGATTTGACTTGTTAAAGGTCTTTTCCAGCTTCAACAATTTGATGAATTCTATGGGTTGTAGCTAATTTAAAAAACAATCATATATAAACAATAGCATTCATGTGTGAACAAAGCATTATTACTTCTGATTATTGCTTTGTCAGTGTTCAAGAGCTGTTCTGAGTCAAATTGTCTCTGTGGCATGTGAAGACATGGACGTAAGAATGTGTGTGTTTAATGGTAATTTTTTTTTCCTTTTATTTATTTTATCACTTCTTCTGAATTGTATTCATTACTATTGTATGATTTCAGTGAACAATTGCATTTTAAAAGTAACCAAGAGTAACTAAGGTATGTTTGTTTAAGAATTAATGTTTTGAAATATACACATTTCCATGTGTCATGACTCTGATAGACATACAGTTATTGAATAATTCTATAGTTTCATTGTAGTCAATCATGTGATCATTTATGATGGCAAAAAATTGGATTCTTTTTATTAATAAATCATTTGCTGGCTGCAGTGCTTTTCTGTGCTTCCCTTTTATGGTTCATAGGAGTTTTTTCCTGTTACAAAGGTCTAATTAAAGAACAAATTTGGTTATGTTGATGGGAGCTGATCCACTGCATTGAGCTTACAGGAAACATGGAGACAATCTGTTAATTGTATTACATTTTCACATGGCTTAGAACATGCAAACAGATTAGCAACTAATGCAACTAATTACTATAGATAATGCTTTTCTTGTAGTAAGTTCTCTTAAAAAGTGCTGTGTCGCAGACCACTGCTCTTCAGGGTGCTGCAATCTTCCCAGAGAAAGTATCTTCAGAAAGACACTCTCTGTGTCCAGAGCACAGGCACTCGCAGGTGATTTTGCTCAGTTGTGACAGCTACTAAAGCAGCTGAGTGGAGTGGCTTCCTCAGGAAACACAGGAATAAAGGAACAGGATCCCATCTTCTGGTCTCTAGTCTTCTTTACTTCCCAGGAACCGGTGACCAAAAGATGCTGAGCTCTTCCAGTAGCTGGCTTTTTAGAGGATTGAGGAGGTGGGGTTAGCAATTTGGGCCAATGAGGGAAGGGATTGAAGAAACAACTAATCGGGGGAGGGATCCAAAACACACCAATCAGAGAGGATGAAAAACCAGGAACTAGGGTAACAACGAATCAGGAACAAGGTATCACCCAAGGCTCATGGGGTTTTGCAGTTTTCTGTTTACCATAATCGATGGGGAAGTCTCTTAGGGAGACTTCCCAGGGAGAGACCACAAGTGCTTTGAAAGTGTCTCAGAGGCTGCAGACCCTCCACAAGAGCGCAATCTCCTCTGTGGTGGCCTTAGGGGTCACCACAGTGCTGTAATATGTCAATTAACTTACCCATCTGGCCCAGTGCTCTGTCTATAACATGGCTAGTCAGAGGTGTGATTTAGAAAGAGCTTTTGTACTGGATACTCTTTGTTGTCAGATCTTCTTGTGCTCCACTGACATCCTAAATTAGAGAGCTAGAAATATTAAAGACTACATTCAAACATATGCCCTTTAAAATCTGTAGTGTATGATTATGTTCATTGCCTTTTTGAACTTCTTGATACTGTTGTTCTATGGCTACAAATCCAACAACTTCATCATTCTAAAAGAAGTACTTTCTTTTCTCTGTTTTTAAATCCATCTAATTAAATTTTCACTCCTAAATTAATGTCCTCCATTTTGTGTTTGCAGGATTTGGTGAACAGTTCTGTCATCTTGCCTAACTGTTTTCTAGTAGATTTCATTATTTTTCTTGATAAAGGATGTGCTCCCTCTCCTTAGTCATTTAGTTGTCCTATGATACGTCTTGTATGAGAAGTAGTGCACACTTTCTCATGCTTTAGGATGAACTGAGAAACTGCATTACTGAAAATACATGCTCATGCTTTCAAATAATCTGATAAAAAGTGGCAGAATATGTATTATCTATAGAAAAATATAGTGTATAAATATATAATCTGGCCATTGCTATATTTTATGGAGCAGTATTTCTGTAGATACTTTTCTTGACTTTTGACACCATTAGTGTAGAATAGAACATGGGATGTAGGTGCTGATACTGTTTCTGTGATAGAATATTTTAAAAAAATATGTTATTAGAAGAGACCATGTCTCCAAAGTTCGATTTTTTTAGCATGGTTAAAGCAGTAAAACTAGGTACCAGCAAATACTTTGAAAACTAATTTAAATGGTCATCTTTAACTTGTTAGTAATGTTTTCTGACATGTACTATAATACTTTGATGTGATATTTTTGACCCAAAAAAGTACTTATACCTTGATAATTCCTGTACTGATCCTTTCTTTTAACTCTAGTAAATTTCTAGGAGAAAAAAACCCTTAAGTGTCATAGGTATCTACATTTTTTTTTTATTACCCTTCAATGTCACTGATATTTCTTTTACTGCTGTGTGTCTTGAAACACGTAGGTTAATGATTTTTTGAAAAGTGCAGCAGCAAAGAAGCAATTAAGTTAATAATGTCAGACTTCAAAGTTTCTTGATCATTAAGTCACATATTGCCAGATTGCTTATTGTGGTGTTTGCAGCTGTAACAGTACTGGAATTGCAGCTATTGCCACTTACTGATGTGGCCAGTCTTCCCTTGAGTTCAGGTTGCTCCTTAGCCTCACACACCCATTTCTTCCTGCAGGCTCTTTGTTGTCTCTTGCATTCTTGTCTAGCTGCCCCTGTTCTAGTCTCAGTGCTTCCCAAGCCCATCTCAGGAATCTTCCAACCTGCAGCCAGAAGTGGATGAGGCTGCATGGACTCCTTCCCACATTCTGCATTTCAGTGGCACAGCAGAGTGCAGACGAGAAAAATATTTCCTGCAGCAAATATTCAGCTATTCCTGCTTTCATAAGGGGAGCCAAGTAGCCAGAAGGCCAGAGGAAATAGAACACTACAAAAGCATGTGTCTGCTCCTAAGTATTTGTCTTCCATCTAGTTGTGGGAAAAGGAAAAACAGGAAAGGGAGGATATGGAAAATTGGACGTTCCACTGGGGAAAAAGAAAAAGGGTTAAGGTAAATGTTTGGCCTGGTGAAGGTCTGAAGATGGATCTGCAGATCAGATGAAAGGAGTTTGTGGTTAGACACAAAAAGGGGAGATGCTGGGAGAAGCAAGAGATTTTGACAGAACTGGGCAAAATGAGGAAAGGGAAAAATGAAAAGAAAAATACAAAAGGAGCTTAAAGCTTTTGTCTTTTCAAAATAAAACATTTTTGAAAGAAAAATGTAACTAATCCAAAGGGGAATGGAACAATTAGTAGATGGAGAAGTGCCAGATATAATGAAAAATAGAGAGGAAGAAGGAAAATGTAAAAATGAAAGGAAGTGGAAAAGGGAAGGGAAAACACCCTACATTACTTCTATTTTTCCAATTCCTGTATTTTATCATATGTCTTTGGAAAACCAGTTTATTGTGATAAAAGAATTTATGTCTAATAGTGGCATGTCTTCTGCTTTTACTCATTGATATTGTTACTGTACTAGGGCTAGACCAGTGACCTCCAAAAGTTTTTGATCATGCACCTCTATCAGTAAGGCCTTTTTGAGCATGCATCCATAATAGAGGTATATATATTTGTTTATAAATTGTATACAAGTACAATTCTATTTATGTATTATGTACATTATAGAACATTTACCAAAATAGTAATTAAAAAATAGGAAATGTGAGATGAAGATGAAACAAACAAACACTATTTTTAAAAAATTAATTTAATTTAATTTAATTTGGTTTGGTTTTATTTGTTAATACTAGAATCCATATTTCTTCACTCCAGTGGATTGTCTGGCACACATCTTAGGCTGTACAATTGCATGCCCACATATACTTTGGAGAGCGCTGCACTACACCCCAATGCAAAGTGTAAAGCTTTGTGATGAGCTCTCTCCAAAGCTATTGCTTACTTTTCTGATGATGGTCTTGGTGAAGAGGATAAGGAGGTGGCCTTCTTATCACAAGATGCAGAGCTGCCTCAGCTCTTCATAACTGTTTTACAGTACTGCACAGAAACAAATTGAGAAATAGCTGTTAGGGCCAGTCAAAATCATTGATAAAAATAATCATTCAACCTGAACACCTGAATTTTCTACATTCTGTTGTCTTATATTTACCAGCTACAGGGAAAAAAATTATGGTTTCCAAAAACAGAAGTACAACTTACTGAAAGCAGTGGCCATGACTTTAGAAGTTTCTAGTCCAGTTACAGCCAAAGTAGACCTACAGCTGTTTGATAAAAACATTGAGAATTCAATTTAGTCTTTTATATTTTCCTAAGTTTCTTCTCAAAGTAGGGTCAGCAAATTGAGTTGTGCACATCATTTGAATTAGACATGCAATCATGCTTTCAGTTGCATGATTAAGATTAGACCCACTTCTTCAGGCATAACTTTATTTATATATGTCAACTTTTGGTTGTCAAATGTGTTTAACATAACACATTTGAAAGTAGTGTGACATTCAGAACTTCAATAATAAATTGTACTGGGCTTTCTTGAGAAGCGTAAGCCCACAAAAAAAGCCTTTGTTTTACTGTTTTCCCATGTGCTTTCCTGTGGAAATTTATATAATAAAGGTTTTGGGAAGGTAAGAACTGTAAGAATATAAGCATAGACTTGTATTTAAGGAATATTTCTTTACAGCTGTTTAACAACATTTATACTTAATGTTTCTATAATTCATTTTAGGCAGTAACAAAAGGCAAATGCTGATAGTGAAATAAAACTTTGATAAAACTATGGATTATTTCTAGGATTTTTCAGGTTAATTTACATTTGAATGCTTTCTGACCTTCTTTATGCCCTCTGCTGACACATACCTGAATTACCAGACATTATTACATTTAACATCCTAGCCTAATAAATCTTTGTTACCAGCAGATAATCTAATGCAATCTGCAGTTCAGTGGAAAGGCTGTGTTTGAGTGCTCTAGAAACATAGGAATTTATGCCAGCACAAAAAACAACAAATCATATTAACCCCTTTAGTCAAATTTATACTTGTATTTCAGATATGTAATTGAATTTTAGTGTTTGGGGGCAGGTTGCTGACTTTATATGTTTCCTTCTAAGAGTCCTTCAGTGCTATCGACCGGTCATGTTAATGGCTTAAAGACCAGAATGGATAGATCCCAAAAAGGTGTGTTTAATCTTCCTGGGCCTGACTTTTCTGCTGGGAATATTAGAAAAGACAGTAATGGTCACAAAACAGACACCAGTTTGCATTATCTTGGACTGAGAAGATTGCTTGTCTTCAGTATGCTTCCCCAAGGTGGCATCAGGCAATTCCTCTGTACTTTGTTTTCAACTCACTTTATAAACACAAATCCATCATTCTTGTAATCTGCTGGAGTGCTGGTTGAAGTTGACTCAAACCATAAAAGGGTCTGTATCCTGTGTTGAGTCTCTGCTATCCTTTAAGTAGTATTTAATGACTGTACTCTTTGTAAGACAATACTGGCAGAGTCATAGGAAGACCCTACTGCATTGTGACCTAGATCATTATCAATCAGATAAACTTGAAAAAGAGGCCTGCAGAGCTGGTTTTTAGATTTAGCTGAAAATAGAATGCATTCTATAAAGTTTTGTACAAGATCTGTTTTACAGAGGATGTTTATGAGCCTTTTCAACAAGGAAGGGCCAGTAAACTCTTTATTATATCAATACAGTATATTGAAAACATATGCTGGACCACAAATGTTTATACCTCTCCCACAACACAAACTAACACACCCCTGGTCCTTTTCATTTACCTCCTGTGTTTTGAACTTCAGTGGACACAGTTATATTTCCAAACTCCAGCTTCAAAACAGAAGCTAAAGTACTTAATTTTTAAAAGAAAGCTTAGATTCTGATGTAACCGTAGCATTCTAAAGAGAATAAGAGGGTATAGAGACTGTAAGGCCTATATTATTAAACTTCAAGTTAATGAAAGAGTCATGAGAGCTGACAACACCAAATAAGCTTGAGTTTCCACATTGATTTATGGTGCTGCTCCTTGCATGACCAATTTGAGATTCTGCAAGCTGGGTCTTGAGGCTGTCAAGGACAGCTGCCTGAGGTTGTAACCCAGTGGGTACCTTGGTGTATATAACATGGAAGATCACAGCTTTGGCCTTTATCCACAACTTCTCTTGAGTTCAACCCATTTGTATTTCAGAGGAGATTAAAGAAGATTGAATATGTTTGTGTCAGCCAGACATCAAAGCAGTCTGCTGCTTTAGATTTACCCAGTCCATAGTAAGATGCAGCTTTTTCATTGCTAATGTTATCTAAATGTTCAGAAGAGCCTTATGCCACAAAGAACTTTGTGCTAATAACAGTGCTAAATATTGTTTCTTCCAGTTCCTGTGGAAAGTCTAGGAATGATCTTTTTCAATGCTATCTTATTCCATAGCCATGTTCATATCCAAGAAGGCTGCATTCACCAGACAGTTCTATTCAGATCTTAAATACTTCTCTAACTTGAGTTCTAGCTCAAGACTAGTCCAGAGAAAGGACCAAGCCTCCTGTGAAGTTTTGGATGTTGTCAACTACGTATGAAAAATCAGCACTTTATTCACAAAAAAAAGAGAAAGGTTGTAGCTGCCTGCCTTCCTCATTGAGGGAACATTTGAAAATATGGCTAGTGAAAATGACAGCATGTACACCAGGATAAAAATTAAATTCCTTTATAGGGAGGAAAAAAATTCCATTCCACTGTCAAGCAATTCTAGTTAGCAAGTAAGTATGTGTTCCACTCCAGGTTTGAAATGGAATATGACATTAACCAATACTGGTGAGGAGTTATCTGTGACACTGACATTTTTTTTTCCAGTTAGTAATAACGTGTTTACTAATATTTACCTTTAAAATGTGGTTACTCTGTTTCAGGACTAGCACCCATGAGACATACGGGAGCCATTCACATCTCATGTCGTTTGTTATACCAGTCAGCAACCTCTGATATTAAGTTGATATGCATATTTTAAAACTTAATTGTAGAGCTGCAGGCATTCCAAAGCAGATATTGAGATTGTTTGAATATATTTGTATATTATCTTGCAAGAAATTTAGACACTGGATTGTAAATACATCAGAAAAAATAGGATTCCTTTGGGGGG
>VXBN01010959.1:27201-119573 GCA_013397395.1 Sinosuthora webbiana | reverse complement strand
GGCGGGCGGCAGCAGCCGGCCGCCGTGAGGAGCCGCCCGGTGCCGCGCGTGCCCGGCAGGTGTGGGCCTCGTGCCGCTCCGCGGGGCCGCGGCAGGTGCGGCGGCGGGGGCGTGCTCCCGGGGCCGCGGCTTTGTTGGCGCGCCTGGTCGGATGCTGCTCGGGTCGCGGTGAAGAGCCACCGGGCTCAGGTCCGCATCGAGGCGTGACTGCGCTGGGACTTCTCATGGGCATCCCCGAGTGCTTGAGCTGTTGTGGAATGCCGTCCTTGTGACTGATAACCAGCAGCTGCTTTACTTGCCCGGAGGGACGGAAGAAACAGTGAGAATTGTACATCATTGCAACCCCTCTAAGAAAAGAGGGTGTGCAGCGATTAATGGCGCTGCATTTGTGCTACATCACAACTTAGATGAGGACTGTGTGCTGAAGACGCTACCCTTGTTTGTATTTTACATGTGTATTTAGTGATACGATTTCCTTAACAGGGAAGAAATTTTATATTTCTATTATAGTTCTGAAAACAAAGTAGCAGCTATGGCTCGACAAAGACAGTGTAATAAGGAGGATAAAGTAATACTTCATATTTTTTTGTGTGGCATTAGTCTGTTTTCATAAATCACAGAAAAAAAATTGCAACAGCTTAGCTACTGATATGAAATGGCCCATGGGTAGCAATAAGGAGAAGGGAAATTCATCTTTGTTCTTAGGAGTCTACAGCTCTTCGAGATGCTTTGTGTACATGGATCCTGCACACTGCCCACACAAATGTGAAGTCTTTTGCCAGATCAAGTTTGTTGGGCCTGCTCCTCCTGCACTCTCTCTACTAATACAGCATCCAGCAGACTGTATGCTGGGGACTTGAGCAAAGAGGCCAGAGAAATAAGTTCTATGTGAATCATGAGAAATGCCCCTAAATACAAAGGGATCCAGGAAGAAGAAAGGGAGTGTGGAAGGGAAGAGGACAAAGACAAGGGGTTTTGCGAGGTCCATGCTAAAATGAGAGTGTGTTCTGGAGTTCAGCAGGTGATCTCAACAGGAGCTGTGGAATGTGTTTTTTTGAGATGGGGACAGATGTTTTCCAGTGGCACACTGTGGGTTTTTTAATTATGAATATTAACACATTACCCCCACAATATTTTGTGGTGAAAGTGGTGTTGAGGGTTGGCTGGAAGCTTTTATCCAGTTCATCCAACTTGTTGCTAATTGTTTGGGACACTAATAGAAGATGGTGTCCCCTGTGTGTAGAAACCATGGTTTTCAGAAGGCCCTGTGAAATCCACTAAAGGTTTCCTGGCTGTTACAGGTCCTGTGACTGGAAGTTACCTTTTGGTGGTACAGTTCACTTTTCTTCCAAGTTGACAGACCAGGCGACCAAAGCAGGTTGTTTTTCTTCTAAAACATGAATATAAAAACAGGCAGAACACAAGCTGTGGGACTACCTTGGTTATTTTGCAGCTTTTCTTTTTTTATAATTTAAGTTGATACCTATTTGAATAGCTTGTACTTCGAGGGAATTTACGAGGTTTTATTTCCTTAAGTAATGACAGTGTACAGTGGGACAGGTGCTTTTCAGTCCTATTTAAATACTTCAAAACAGCATTCTTAGCACCAAGGCTGTGGAGAAATGTCTGCATACCTTGGACAGTCAGGACTAGGAATGTTTTTTAATTATGGATAACTTTTAATGTGCTTTAAATACAAAGCACAGTCCTTAATTCCCTTTATTATATGTCCAGTGCATTTCAGAAAAGTTTTATTAAACAGTTTTAGCATACTGTTTTTGTGTGTTTTGAGGTAAGTCAGTTCAGCTTCTTGCTGTGGAAGTCTTGTTTGCAGAAAGTGAGCAGTGACTCAATTTTGTTTATCTTAACTGCTGAATAGGAGGGGGCTGTTTTCTTCTTTACCTGTGGGAAGGCTCTGACTACTCTCTGTGCTGGGATTGGAGCTCTATCTCCTTTTGATTCTGCCTTGTACCAGAGCTGGGGGAGACAGGGAGGAGAGGGAACCTGGTCCCCATTGTCTGCTGGAGGCTGATGCTGCAGCCCCTACAGCTGTAAGGACACAGCTCTGCTACCTCTGCCCCGCAGCTGAAGGAGCTCCTTGGCTGATGGGCCACATCGTGCATGACTGCAAGGAAACTTGTCCCACAGTGCTTGCCATGGACTGTTCTTCACCTTCGGTATGCATGCACCAGTGGTTGAAAAAACTTCAGACAGAAATTAGTGGGAAAATTGTCACCTAGTAAATCTCGCTTTCTGTATATTAGAGAATTAAATCATGGGAGTATAATCTGACGTCTATCAGTAAGGTTCATGCTTTGCATTAGTAAGGCTGTTCCAAAGAATCACCTACAATACGCATCAAAACATGATTAAAGTCCACGTTGTAAATTGCAGTTTCTTGTTTGGAGACAAATTGTGATTAGACTTGATACATTCTCTGCTTATTTTTAGCAAAATGGATTTCACTATTGATTTAATGGAGGTATTTTTGGCAAGACAAATGGGAATGAATTATTCGTAGATGTGGGTGTAGAAATTCACAGAAATATTTTCTTGGAATAGTAATACTGAGAAAGAAGGTAGAAAAGGAGTAGAAAAGTTGAGCAAAGATGTGAGGGAGAAAAGTGATGCATTTGCCAACATGGAAAGAAAATATTGAATATTAAAGAAAGCATACTTTAAAGCTTGTAACGGATTTTATTGCTTTGTTGTCAAGTAGGTTAAGTGAATGGTATGTCCTAGTTGCTCTTCTATCTTTTTGGTACATGGGATTAATAAGAACATGTAAAAAAGGGTAGTGCAGTCATGCAAGATGACTAGCTATACCTGGCAGGATGTTGTGGTACTTGGCAGAAGGGTGCAGAGTTCTTGGAGTTTCCTGGAATGGCATTCACTATAGTAAGCCCCATATGAGTGCCACCACCAGCTCAGCAGAATGCATACTTAATGGTAGATTACAGGGCTTTGTTTTGCCGTTTGAAGATATCCCAAATAAGCTGCTTGTGTTTTTTTTATAAAAGGAAAATTATAGCATGTTTTTTTCTTTTACAAAATCGTGCAAACATATCATGTTGCGTAAGTCAAGTCACTCTTCCTTTCTCACCAGGCTCTCAACTCACGTAGTTCTGTGATTTCTGAGTTACTTTAGAGCCATGGGTTATGTTGACATTCAGATATACAGTCAGGTTATTCTTCTTTAGTTCATCAGTAGAAACTCTTTTCACAAGACTTTGTGCCCTCACTTGTTAGCTGGTATGTGCTAGATTGCCACCTTTTATACAGCAAAATGAAAACTGTACTATGTTTCAGCTACTGTGTATCAGTTTGGCATGGTAATGTCAGTAATCAGGTGGAGGTGTATTTTGTGTTGCTGATCTCAGCAGGCAATTGCAATGGCTGAGTTGAGGGGGATTTGCTCCGTGGAGGAGGAGAGATGATTTTGGAAAAGTGAAGGTGAAAGACAGTTTAATGAGGTCTTAATGCATAGTAGGAGAGTGACCACATCACATCAGGCAAAGTGTCCATACAGGCAATTACCCAGTGTCTGACTGTGGTGAGTAATAACCATCTGGTGAAGCTACTACATTGTGATGCTGCTGCTTCCAGCTTGTGTTGCAAGGACTTCCTAAACTAAATTGGGCTGTGTTATTTACCCAATAATCCTCAACTGACTTTTATTCTGCAACCTTGTTGCTCTCTGAACCCACGTAAATTCTTGAAGTCCAAAGTATATAGTACTGAGTCAGGTTCAGAGGCTTCTGTGTCAGTTTGTTTTTGTTTTTGTTTTTTTTTTTTTGGGGGGGGGGGGGGTGGTGGTGTTTTGTTTTGTTTTGTTTTTCCTCCTTGGAAGAAGCATAAAATGTTGTTTGCATTCTACCAGCTACTTCTGATTCTGTGGACCTCTGTCATATAGCCTCCCTCTTAGTCATCCATCACCAGTATTAAGAGTCCTTTTGAGGTTCAAAGAGCTAAGAGGTGCTGATGTCATAGCTGTGTTCTTACTGGATGTGATTTACAGCTCTTAAATATTTTTTAATGCAGTCTCATTTAACTTGGCTTATACAAAGGCAAGAAAAAAGAATATGAGTGTGCAGCTGCAACAACTCAGTTTTTCAAGCAGCATTTTTTTCTGGTTGATACACAGTTAAAATCTGCAGAGACAGTCCTTCAAGAATAAAGGGTGACATCATTTTCTGAAGCTTGAGTTGGCCTGAAGAAAAAATTCTAAGAACTTAACAGCTTTGCCTGAGAAACAAATCCACATGCTGTTATGGAAGAGAGTGTGTTGTTATACCAATTCACGTTTTAAATATAACTTAAACATGACAACACTTGAGGATTAAGTGATTATATGAGTACACTCAGGAGTATTTTTGCATAGATCAGTTTACAAAAGCTAAGTATTGGAGCTAATTATTTACCCCACTTCCTGTTGTATTCTGTACTTTCATATATGCTTATAATCTATCTTTAAGAGCTTTTCATTTATATTCTATATTATATAGATATAATATAACATTATATTCTATAATTTAATAATAGGCATTTAATCTTACTGTCCTTCTCTTTGGAGGAGGATTGTAGGCCCAGTGGTTCAAGGTAGTGCCAGTACTCAACTCTACCTTTCTGAAGTGTATTACCATTACAAAGAAAATTTTCTTCTTTGAAGTCCTAAGCTGTAACTGTTTGGTTGGGATTTGTGTTTTTCTGGAGACTGAAGATACCTGTATACCACTTCTTATTGTCCGTATGAGAAGTACTTTAAATGCTTTTCTCTGATTTTTATTTGGATTTTTCCCTACCATCTTATTCAGGTTCCCTAAGGTTAATGTGGCAAATCCATCACTTACGTGTGAATGTTGTTGACTTAAGTTAGCTATTTATTTATTTAAAAGTAGGCTTGTAGGCAGATGCATCACTGAGCTGAGGCCAAAGTGTTCTCTAAACTAACCCTCACAATGTCCCTGTGAAGCTAGTGACCACTTTTTTTCTCATGTTACAGGCTTGGGGCCCAAATAATCTGTGACTCATGCAGTAAGATAATGGCAGATGGGTGATTAAAATGCAAATTTCCACTCTTATACAAATTATTAAACATCTCATTTCTGAAAGTGGAGCAGTAGAAATTATTCCATTCATTTTGCCTATTTCAGCACATGCCATATTTCCGTGTCTTCTGGTCAATTTAAAATTCTTGAAAGCTTACAGGATGATGTTTGGTATCTAGGAACTGGAAAAAACAAATAGACTCTGCAGTTTCTGCATTAAGACGTGTCTCTGCAGCACTGCAAAAATCCCTAAACTTTGTATGTAAACTTTCTGCAAGGTCAGATACTTCATCTGCTGCACCAAATGCTCTGTAAGTGAAACCAGGTGAGTGCTGCAGAGCTTTTTCACATAAACTGCATGTGAAGGACAAAAGCCCAGTTGTCATTGGAGGGGGGAACCATTTTTCTTGTACAAATACCCTCTGGTCTTAGTGTCATCTGTAATGGTAATCTGTGTAATAAGTGTAATCTGCCAAACTCCTGCACAGTAGGGTAGAAATGAAATTCATGGCTCTCCTGTATGCTATCAGCCATGGACATGAGAGTGGTTTTACTTGGCCGTAATTTCGTACTTATTCCCACAGACAAATTCTGTTCCAAAGTGTCTATTTACCTCTTTCTCTTGAAATGCAATCTTCTCACCATCCTCTCCCCCTCACCTCATCATCCTTTCTAATCCACAGATAATAGCATAATTGTTTTGTATATCACCCAAACAATTGTAGTCCAACTTTCCCTACCTGTATATAAGTTTGAAATTTATTCTGAACTGTAGAGAGGCTTGTGTTCTCCAAGATTTCATTAGACCAGCTGATGAAGATTATTTCTATCTGTAGGCCTTCTCTTATACTGTAAATATAATGCATGCTTTCACTTCTGTCTCTTGATGTGTGGTACTAAAGTGGTTCTGTGATTCTGTACTTTGAAAGATTTGGTTTAAGAAATATGGACCTTGGCTCAGGTGGTTTCCATTGGTTGTGTATCATGCAGTTTTACATGTTTTCTACATGCCAAGAATTTCACTAAAAATTATTAGTTGCTACACAGGAAATTCAGAAAATTGAATGCAATAGAGCTTACATTTTAAGATTTGTATCTTTTACCATTCTTATATCTCTGTTTCTTGCTGGTTTTTTTCTCTGATTTTCTTCTGAAAGTGCTGAGCATGGGAGAAAACTTGGTGGAAGCATGCAGAAAACAGCCTATGTGTCTAGATGTCAGTAGAGTTTTTACAGGGTTTTTTTTGTAACTCAGCTGAGTTTTTTCAGGGTGTTCCAAATATAGTGATTTCCAACAGTTACTTAACTGTAGCACTGCATCTTCCTGTGCACATATTCTTTCAAGCTTTTGTACATGGGTGGAAAAGTAGGTTCCTTTCAATATGCTGTCTGTTGTCTTAGTGAATAGGTAATTTTGGAATGAGGAGAAAATGTGGAAACAGAAAGGAAAGCATGTGAACACCCTGTTTAGAATCGTTCTTACTGGTGAGGTTGAGATTTGTTGAACTGGGGACTTCCAAGGTACTTGAAGCATTGGAATTTGTATTTTTGTTGTAGTTGACCACCTTGAAGGTCTGTAAAGGTGTGCATGTCATGCTTTAGGAGCTTGCCTGACATCACATTATGTTCAGTTTCTGTTTCTACTTAGGTGCTTTTTATACTGAGTTCTTGTCCCTTTCCCTTTTCATGGGTTTCTCACTGCCCTTTGGTTTCATACCAGACAAGTGCCTCTACCAGGAAAGCTGTAATAACTTTCGTGGTATAGAATCAGAGAATCACTAGTTTGGAAGAGACCTTCAAGATCCTTGAGTCCAACCCAGCCCTAACCTCAACTAAACCATGGCAATGAGTGCCATGTCCAGTCTTTCTGTAAATACATCCAGGGATGGTGACTCCACCACCTCCCCAGGTAGATTCCAGTACTTTATGACCTACTCTGTAAAAAACTTTTTCCTGATATCCAGGAAAGTGAGGTTTGCAAACAAAGCAGTATGCTTTGTACAACACAGAATATGCTTGAAATATGACACAAGTGTTTCCAATAGCTGCTGTAATGAATGTTTTTTGGGGGTTTTTAATTACTATTTCTTTAGAGGTCTGGCAGTACTTTAGGAGGCTTTGGTGGGAAGAATTGTGGGAAAATTATTTTGTAAAACTATTTCAAGTCTTGCATAGCCAGTCTGGGTTCAGTTGATATAGCTGAGTAGTTGAAAAACTTTTTAACTGTTGATATTACTGTAGTAATTTCCTCAGTGTAACAGAAAAATATCCTAACTGAAAAATTAACTAAGTTTAGGGAGTTGGGGTTTCAAACCATTAAAAAAAAATCTCAATGCTGGATCAGATTGCTTAAAATGTTTAATTAAGAAGCTAGTCCAGCATTTGTTAAGCTAGATGTAAATACTATCTTTGAATTAGCTGAAAAGCTCCATCTCTGCCCAGCTTTTGATACCACATCTAAAACACAGAAGTTACTTTCGCTGCTGAGAGATAATAAGTTGAGTGTAAAAGCACATGAGGTTAAAGCAAACTTTTCCACAGTGCACATAACAGGTTGAGCAGTTAAGTTTGAGAGCAGAGGATTAGGTTTGTCAAAGAGAACAGAAAGAAGAATGCTGAAAATTAATTTGTTTTAATGAGCAGGTGCAAGAAGCACTTCTGGAGGACTTGGAATAATTTTTGCAGTCTGGGATGGCTACTTCAGTTAATGTTTCAGTGCCTTCATTGTCACTGTACATACATCTGGAGATGCATTGTCTCCCATGAAAGGGTAATCCAGCCTGTTCAATAGTAACAGCTCTTTTTCCTTGAGTCAGTGAAGTATCAGATTTTTCAGCATGTGAGACAAAAGGCTCCTTTGCTACTTCTCAGAATAAAATTACAGTTGTCACGTTTCTCCTTCATCAGCGTGCCTGACACTTCTGAGTATGGCTCAGACTTCTCTTTGTTAATGGAAGAGAAAGATGATCTTTATATTCTTCCATTTATCAGTAGTTTTTGTTTTTCCTACACTTGTCTGTTTAATGCACATGACTTATGTCTAAATCCCCTTTAGGATTTAGTTTCAAAAGTTAGGTTTCAGTTAACTGAAACTCGAACATCCTTCTCAAAAAGATTTCATCTATAAGAAATGTTAATCGTAATGAGGAAAAAAAAAAAATGCCGGCTTTGTGAATACTCTGTACAACACTGTTGACTGAAAAACCAGAGAAAACAGACAAATGCAAATTTGTCTCTTGAACTAGACAAGTGTGGTGAGTTAGAACTGCTGCTGAGGGTGGGCCAGGCAGTGATGGCACTGGTACGTTTTCTTCTTGGTGTGCTTCAGAAGAAAGATGGAAACAATACTAGTAACTGAAATAAAAGCAACATTCACTTCTGTGTGGTAGGTACAGAGATCTGGAGCAGTCATGTTGCTTCCAGACTTTGTGTCCACATCTAGTCATCTCAGCAGAGAAAAATCCCAAGGTTTGCTGAATAACATGTAGATGACTTTCATACAGAACCATTCCTGATGCAGCTTTACTAGCAATTGAATCTTGCTGTGAGTAAATTAGGAATTTGCTGGCTTAATGCCCCTCAGCTTATTAAAAGTGTTGACTAAGTTGCATCAGCATGACTAGAAATAAAATAGTATTTGGTATTTTAATTTAGACAGCTTTTAGGGCTTCCAGTGTAGAAGACAGGCTTGTCTTTTTCAGCTTCTTTTCCATAAGGGAAAGTGAGGAGTTTGTTCAGCTTCTGTGTACAGAAAAAATACGTTTAGACATTCTTTGCGTAACTGGGGAAGCAGGGGTTGCTAGCCTTCTCATTGTTCATCTGCTTTGTTAATCTCATAATACAAGTTAACCATGAAAATACTCTGTGAAAAATACCCACTGGAACTACGAAGAAATCTGTGTTCCCACATCACATTCTTTTGAATTTAATTTTGTTGAAGACACATATGTTACTGTTCCATGCAGTTATTCCATGGCAAGTGACCAGTCGCAACTGAGTAATAGATACTTTGTAAATAGTCACAGCTTCAGTGGCTGTTCTTGACACATGTGGTTAAAAATTGCCTTTTGTTGTTGTTTCTTTTTATGTTTTGTGCATTTTGATCCGTATTTTGAAAGCCTGTCTCTTATTCTTTCCCTTCTGTGTGTGTGTTCCAGTGACTTTATAACATGCAAGGCGCTGATACCAGGGGGAGCTCCCCTGCATTCCTCCGTCCTCAGAATGGGAGCAGTCACAGGTCTTCGGGCTACGTCCCGGGGAGGATTGCCCCTCTCCGTCCCCCACGGCCTTCGCAGGGCCATGCTGCAGCAGAATTTACCTCGGCCAGACAAGAAGCCCAGACAAGACTCCCGTCCTTGCCAGTGGAGCAGCACCGCCAACAGGCAGAAGCTAGCAGGCATAAAAATACTCTTATTTGCTCTGCCATTTCTAGCCTTTCACTTTTTGTTGCACTGGGGATTTTTTTGGGAATAGCTTCAAAATATGCTCCAGATGGTAAGTTCATTAAGGAAATCATCCTAGAAGTTATGCTGCCTGTGAACATGACTCAATAATTCAGCATCAGGATTAATGTTGAAAGTTAATAGGACACTCACTGTGATTTTAAGATCAAAGGGTGGAGGTTGGGGAAAAAGATCAGCTCTTTTTTTTGTTATCAGCATTGATTTTGTTGCATATGGTTTGATTTACTTACATGAAACAGAAAGGCATAGCACTAAATAGAGATGACTGGTGAGGGGAGAAAGAGGCATGGATGCTTTATAAGCATAATTATTTTTATCTGCAGTAGCTGTCTCATAGGTTCACAAATTGTAGACGAACCTAAATCCTATCTGTTTCAGCAGTAACTAAGTAAAATATGTTAAAGTAAAATAATTTAAAAATCTTTGAGAACCAATGCTATAGTATGCATTTGTTTTGTTTATATGCAGATTGGGCAGGGACCTTTTTTGATCTATTAACCCTGACTTTTGTTTTCAGCTCATTTTAAAAGACTGGGCAACTTTTTTGAAATTTGTAGAATCTCTGAAATGTGTCAGCGGTTATAAAATATCAACTGGTGATGTGATCACAAAGTGTACATCCCTCTAGCCAGTTACTCCTAGAGGATGCTGTGAGGTGCAGCTGCTAAATATTGGTAGTACAGTTTGGAGTGTGGGTTGTTTTTGTGAGTTTGTTTGGAGTTTTTGGCTGTTTTTAAGGCAGTAGTCTGGTTTCTAAAAACTAAACAGGATGTTGAATTGAAACTGTTGGCTACTGCAGTAACAAACTTCTCAGTGGCTTTTGACATAGTAATTAAAAAGATGCTGTTTCCAAAGTCAGTGCAACACAGGCTGAACAAATCAGATAACCAAATGAAGATTTCAGATGACGGTACAAAATAAATGCACATATTCAACTTTAGTGCCCTTGGTGGTGGCTTGCTGAGATACCTCCTTGGGTGAAGTTACTGAGCTTTCCTAGTCACTGTGAAGGAAAATAACAAAACCTTAGGGACTAGTAAATGGAAGATTATTTCTCTGTTATGATACAGATTGCTGGTAATGTGTACATATGCAATAAGTACTTTCATTACAAACAAATTCCAGAGGAGACTGGAGGGTGAGTTACCCTCTTAACACTCTGAAATACTTTGGGGTGCAGCTGGGTTCTTCTTGGTGCTCTTGTGCAATAAGACAAGAGTTAATAAGAAGCTCCACCTTAATATGAGGAAGAACTTCTTTACTGTATGAGTGACCATGCACTGGAAGAGATTGACCAGAGAGGCTGTAGCGTATCCGTCACTGGAGATAACTCCACAACAGTCTCATCACAATTCTGTGCAATACGCTCTGGGATGAGCTTGCTTAAGCAGGGAGGCTGGATCAAATGTCCCACTGTGGTCCCTTCCAACGGTATTAATTCTGTGATACTGTGAAACTCTGACAAAAGAGAAACTCCTACAGGCACTAAGGAAAGCCTGGCTGATGTTTAATCATGCAGTATGGTTGTCGCAGAAACTCCCCAAAAATTCCCCAACAGGTTGAAATGTTAACGTGCATTAACATGTGCAGCTCCGACCAAAGCACGTGTGGTACTGCAGCAAACAACACCAGTTCCAGTTAGGTGTGCTTTTCTTCAGGGCTAGTTGGAAATTCATATTGTCAGAACTTTCAATGGCTGTTTAAAAGGCAGTGGAAGGAATGTGACACTTGGTAGTAAATGTACTTAAATTCTAAACCTCCACCGTACTTTCCCCAAAGGGAGGATGCTGCTTGTCAGCATTTCTGTTCCTGCTTGTCAGCTGATTTCTTTTTCCTCCTTGCTTCTGGATTCCTGGCATCCACTCCTGACTCATGAAAGGAGTCCTAAACACTGGAGATCAGGGAGAGCAGTGGAAATGCAATTTGCTTCCCCATTTCCCCAGGCTTCGATGCGGGGTCTGAATGACAAGCTGGGGAGACAGGGAAAAGTTCTTTGCTCTTGCAGCTCTCAGCTGGACCTTGCCCAGGGTAAACAGGATCCTCAGAAAATTTAGCTGCCAAAGTCTGATAAACTTCTGCTGAGCATAATATAACACTGATAACTTTTCCAGACATGGCGTCTAAACAAGTAGAAAGTGACTATATATCTTGAGAACTGTTCCCTGCCTGTCTTTTTCTCCTATCAGATTTCATATGCTTGCTCCATTAAAGGTTCTAGCATTGGGGTCTTTTTTTTTGTCAGTATGCTTTCTAGTGGGTGGGATGGTGTACTTTTCCTCCACTACTTGCAGAAATTTTACTTCTCCCCTAAGCTCTAATAGAAGCCACTAAACCTGAAGGAACTCTGGCCATTTTTACAGAAATGTTTTGAAGCAGAGGTTTGACTTGAAAAATTCTGAACATGAGTGGCTAAATTTGGCAAGGTCATCACTACTTAACAGTTTCTGGTCTGTACTTCTGTTTTTATTTAACTTTAACTCTAAAGGCAGTAACTGTTATCTGTAAAATCTACTTGGTAATTTGGGAGATCACCATATGGTGAAGTTCTAAATATTTGATGTTTTCATGCAACCCACTGCAATTGCTAAGGGAGAATTTCAAAATACTTTTTGCTAAACACATCTGATCTGCTTGCCAAAATGTTGACCCACTGTGCCCAAAAGCTTGTTGTGTTTTAGGAGCACCTGTTTCTGATGGCTTGCTGGATTTTAATGTACAATAGATTTAAAAATTATAATTTTTTTTTTAGTTACTGTTTTATATGTCTTCTTTCTGATTCAACAGAAAAATATATGGTCACTAGATCTGCTCTTCTGTGAATCACACTAAGCAGAAGTCATCAGGTTGCTGACTCATGGTTTCCTCACACTGCCTTTTGCTACCAGCCAGGAAATAAGTGTTTCTTCACAGTGCTTGTGTGTGTGGTGTCTGGGGAAAAGGGGTTAGGGACTCTACATGAGTCAGGCACTAGTCTTGCCTTTATCTGGTGAGTGCTCAGTAGTCTTGCTGATTGCAGTTCTCTTTGCATTTCGGCTTTCCCTTGTGTTGAATTACATTTTCTAAAAGCTGTCTTCATAGGATCCTCACAGAAGGTTTTATTTTGTTTTTACTTTCATAATAATATTTGTATCCCTTCTGCCCTTTCTGCAGTTTGCTAATTTTTCCCCACTGGTAGTCAAATCTTGGTTTATGTGGTGTTCCTAAGTTGGGAGGGATTTGAAATGTGGAGAGTTAAAACCAAAGAAAAAACATTTCTGTTAGCAAAACTAAGGCTGGCTTGTATTAAACTTGTGGATAGGTTTTGGTTTCTTTAGATATTGCAAGAGTGTACTGTTTCTGATAGCTTTTTGCCTCCAAAGCAGCACTTCAGAAGTGTGGGTGTATTTCTTCAGGAGACAGGATGTGAAAAGGCTATTTTGGCTGTTAAACTCAGTTGGCCCACTAACATATTTATTTTGGCAACTTTTTTATTGTCTTTTGCATAGAAAAATATTTTTAATATTTAATTTTTTAATATTTATTTTTAATTTTGGTAAGATAATCCAAGGAATATACTTTCCAATTTTTATAGTGTGTCTATGCTTCCACATTACTCAGAAGCTGAATATGCTAAAGAGGTGTGTGGTATAAATACTACATTGCTGTAACTTTGTCTGAAATCATACAAGCCTTTCACTTCTTGCTGTTGCCTCTCCTTCTCTGGCCACATATCTCAGTTTATAGCCTGTGGAGTGCCATGGCTTTCAGCAAGGATTGAGTATGTCTCCGCTCTTGTGCAGTTTGTAGCCTGATATTTAAGCTGATTTCCTAAGGGATACAAATGTTGAAGTTAGAGCCAAATGTCCCACCTCCCTGGAAACTGCTCTAGCTAGTTAGGTTTTATACTAAATATGTTAAATGTGTCTTGTCCCTGCTGCAAATTTCCACAGAAAGAATGATTTGAATGCTTAAAAGTAAGAAGGGATCAGCCTTTCTGACAGAGTTGAGACTTAGAGGAGATGGGATACTTAGATGCTTTACAACCATGTTAGCCTAGTTAGCTGGCCTAAGGCTTCCAGTGCTAAGTGTAATTGCTCTCTGTCTGACTGCATTCTGCTTATCTCTTGTCATCTACTACAGGTGATCTAGCAAATAAGAGAAAAATCAGATGGTACTCAAAAGTATCTATGGTCAACAATGTGTGGTCAACAGTAGTTTAATTCAGTAAAATAATGCCTTCCTACCCCTGAGACTTTAGGTATTTTTTAGGTGTGTTTTTGGCTATTCAAATACAATGACTGCAGTATTGAAAGCGCAGAAGGATGTGGGAGTCTGACTTGTGGGTGACTGACCCTTTCTTACTTGTGTTCATTCTAATGCCGTCTTGATTGATGTGATGATGTTTGTTTTTTAAAAGTTGAATTTCACATTGTATTGCAGAGAATTGTCCTGATCAGAATCCTCGCCTTAAAAACTGGAGCCCTGGAAAAGATCCTGAAAAACGAGTTATTATCAAAAAAGGGGATTTGTTTCGTCTGAACTCAGACGCTACAGTACACTCTATAGTTATACAGGATGGAGGTATGAAATAGCAAGATGAACTCCTTGCTTCAGTGTTCTGCATACTTTTTAATTCTGTGATTGCATAAAAATATGTTGAAACTTTATATTGCAGACTATTGACCAGTTCCCATGCTTTTTTACTTTTCAGCCTGCTACCAGGTCAGGTCTATGATTCAAAAGATAAATTCTCTATGATGATGCTCTAGTGCATCTTTTCAGTGAAGCACTGATGTAGTTTCCTGTGCAATATTGGAAAACAAGGTTGTTTAGTAGCCTGTATGGTACTAAATCTGTTTGTCCTCCAATGGTAACTGTTGTATATTTTAGTAATCCTAACAAACAGGCAGAAAAAAGAATATTCTTTTTTCTAAGCAAATTCTTAGAAAGATAAATCACAATGGGTAACAGTTACTTTCCCAAATATTCTTAAATTTATGTAACAACATAATAGCTTAATTCATGGGTGTGAAAAACAGATTTGTAATTTTTTTGTTGTTCTTGCTGCAGAACTTTGTTGAGTCTCTCTGAATTTTGCTTTGATATACAGAAATACTTTTTTTCCTTTAGGTTTACTTGTTTTTGGTGATGATAAAGAAGGTTCTAAAAATATTACTTTGAGAACTCGATTTATCCTGATAAAGGATGGTGGAATGCTTCATGTTGGAGCAGAGAAATGCCGCTATAAATCCAAAGCAACTATTATTTTGTATGGGAAGTCAAATGAAGGTGCTGATGTACCAGAATTTGGCAAAAAATTTATTGGTGTGGGCCCTGAAGGAACGCTGGAGTTGCACGGGCACCAGAAGGTATCATGGACTCTTCTGTCAAAGACTATATATTTCTCAGGGCTGGCCTATGGTCATTACACATTTAAAAAGAATTTTTCCCGAGGACTAAATGTGAGAGTGATCAATCAGGATACAGCAGAGGTTTTGGAAGTGCTGAAGTTTGATACTCATGAATTTGCAGAGGAAAGCTTAAAGCTCCAGAACTTACTGAGAAATGGGCATCCTGGTCGCATTATTGCTATTGCTGTAGGAGATTCAGCTGCTAAAAATCTTCTGGAAGAAACCAGAGTGACTATTCAAAATCTTCTGGGAAGTAAGTTTGTTAGAGGATTAAGTTACAGGTAAGTAATTTATTTTCCCTTTGTGCTGAGTATGACATGCAGATTCTGCTGTGGTGGATTTGTTAAACTTTGACAGTTCATAAAGTTTTCAGAGAATTCTTGGTATTGTTCATAATGCTGCAGTAATAGTATTCAGTTAGCAGTACAGTGCAGAGACTGGTGTCTGTGTGAAAGACTTTTTTACTTACTTGTAATTGCTTGCTTTCACTGTTCTTTCTAGAACTTAAACTAAGACATGGATAGATAAGAGGTGCTAGGTGAAGCTTTTAATTTGTATGATTTTAGGAGAGCAAGGAGGGGAACTACGTGATCTCTAAGGTTCCTTCCAACCCAAAACATTGTTTCTAAGGGATACTAATCCCAGGTATCAAACATCCTATTCATACTCCTGTGTTGAGATAAAAGTACATTACCTCTCCATTGAGTTCTCGAAGGACCTGACCTGTAAAATTATTTTGTGATTGAAATGCAATTACAAGGTGTTTCTGTATCTTTTGGGCATTCTTTTCAGTTGGTCAGGATTTGTATGGTGAGACAATAGAAGAGATATAACAGGAGTTATTAAAGCAGGAAACTTACACGGCTTTTCATTGCTCTTCTTTTAGCTGTTGCATGGCTTTTGCAGTGCATATTCTGAACTTGGCTTTGTGCCGCAGAGGGTTGTCCACACCACTCTGGGCAGCACAAAGAATTGTGTCCAGTTGGCCAAGAAAGTCCTGGCTAGTATCAGCAATAATGTGGCCAGCAGGACCAGGGCAGTGCTGTGCTGGGCACTGGTGAGGCCACACCTTGAGTCCTATGTCCAATTCTGGGCCCTTTACTACTATAAAGACTGATGTGCTGGAGTGTGTCCGGAGAAGGGCAGCAGAGCTTGAGGAAGGGTCTAGAATGTAAGTCATAAGAGCTGCTGAGGGAGCTGGGAATGTTTAGCCCGAACTAAAAGAGGTTCAGAGGGACCTTATTGCTGTCTACAAGTCAGGTGGAGGTCAGCCTATTCTCCTAGGCAACCACTGACAGAACAACAGGATGTCACTTCAAGCTACATCAGGGGAGGTTTACAGTTGAACATAGGAGGAATTTCTGAATGGAAAGGAGTATTAAGCATTGGAACAGACTGTTCAAGGGAGATGGTAGGGTTGTCATCCCTGGAGGTGTTCAAGAAATGACTGGATGTGGTGCTTGGTAGGATGGTTTAGTTGACAAGGTGGCCATTTGTCAAAGGCAAGACTGTATGATCTTAGAGATATTTTCCAGCCTAAATGATTCTGTGATTCTGTGTTGGCAATACAAGTGAAAAGTATACCCAGCCTCCTAACTGCCTGTTGGTCTATTGTTCTGCTTCTATTGGGATGGTGTTATATAACTTCTTTGTATTGTCCAGTGTTTTCCAGGAAATTGGTCATTTGGTTTTTCCATTCTATTCTTATCCCTCACTATCCCCTGACATCTGGATTCCAGTTAGTTTCCTCCCCGTGCTTTGGCAGAGGCAGGGTGGCATGTCAGTCAGGATGGCATGTTCTGACCTCAGTTCCTGTCAGGGGTACATTTGTGTCACTGGCTGTGTAAGCACAGGGGTGTGGGATGGAATGCTGTTGCCTCTGAAGCAGTTTGGCCAGAAGTGCCGAGACCTGGGTGTCCTATAGTAGAATACCACTTCCTGAAAGCAGCAAGGCCTGTGTGGCTTCAGATTGTTCAGGTTGTGATGCAATCAGCCCAGCCTGTCCTGAGAGGTGTAGGTTCCTGGCATTTGTCTCTGCCCATGACCTCCACACCAGTTTGTCTGAAATTAGGAGCTTCTTCAGCCTGTAACTGGGAAGAAACAGCCTTTTTTCCCCCTCTCTGCTGAACTGCTTCTTGTCTGCTTAGTTAGTTGGTAAAGACTGTGTAAGCACATAAAATGTTTTTGTTCTGCAGTGGAAGATAGGCAAGAAGCTCTCCCTGATGGCTTGCTCAGGAAAAACAGGGTCATTTTCTTAAACCTCTCATGCTAGTAAAAAGGATGTCAGCATGGAGGTGAATAATCTGTTACAGCCCTCTCCCCTTCTACTTCTTCCTGCAACATTTGGAATGCAAAGCGTGCATCAAAATAACTTTATTTCAAATGTCAGTATGTCAAATGTTCAGCTTGTTTCCTGGTGCTCCTAAAAAGCTGGCCCAGTATGTACTATTCCTGTGAACATGTTAATGCTAAAGTATTGTTTGGTTTTTTGATCCCAATCAACAAAAACATCAAGAAAGGTTAAACTAAAGGCAACTGGATTGAAGGTGGATTTAATATCTGCCTTTGAATTAATCATTAGCAGCACTCTGCAATCCAGCTAGTTGGCACTGTTTTCACTTGGGGTGAATGATTCAACTTTAATGATGCAAAATTGTCTGGCTTTTTAATAGATCTCTCGACTGCTTCCTTTGCACACATGGTTATGGCATTACAGAGCAGTAAAGGACAGGAAAATAAACTTGTTTTTTTGAACTTGGTGGCAGCTTTCTCTGCCACATGGTTTGCTTTTAATTTTCAAACACTCACACATCAGTGGTATATTGTACAAAGGTTGTGTAACAGCGTTGATTTCCTTTTCTGGGTCTGAGCATCCTGAAAGATTCAATAGCTATTGTCTGTCCGACACAGGGGTGAGCACCAGTGGCTGTTGGTGGCTGTGTCTATCCCTCCTGGCTTGGGGAACATGTGGTTCCCTGGAGTCCTGACTGCTCCTTTGGGGTGTTGCTGGCAAATGGCAGGGGGCTATGGCAGGAACATCAGCACTGACTCCCGCTCCTCCTGGGCCCTGCTAAAACTGGAGTAGGATCCTGCGTGGCTTTTTTCACACTTCTCTAGAAATCAGCTTGTGGAAAAATGTGTATCTTGTTGAATGTTTTACTAAAAATGTATGTGAAAGTCTTCCCCAGTAAGATCTCTTGTATTTGCCAATTTGTGAATAGGACACCCAGTTATTTTAAGCTACTTTTCTCTGCTGTTACCTCTGCCCATTTCCTTCTACATTTTGAAGCTGCATTTTAAAATTAATTTGGAAGAGCAAGCAGAACGGTTTTTTTATGACTTCTATGCTCCTTGTCTTTTCCTGGTTTTGTAAAGAATTTTTAAAGAGACATTATATTTAAACATTTACTTTCGATTTTCACAGGCAAGCCTGGGCTTTAGTTGGTGTCATAGGTGGTGGAAATTCTTCCTGTAATGAATCAGTGAGAAACTATGAAAACCACAGCACTGGGGGGAAAGCTCTTGCTGAAAAAGAGTTTCTCACAGTGGATGGTCAGAAGTTTGTTGTGAGAGCTTACAGCGAATGGAATGATGGTAGGAAAGTGTTTTGTGAAATCCTACAGTTGGGGGAAAAAGAAAAAATATTTTATATGCTTTTTTTCACTAGAACTTCTGATTGCAATTTAAATTTTTGAGTGTTCCTATAAGTTGTTTTTCCTTGCTATGGATGAAATAGGAGGACACAGTTCTTCAATACTACCTATCTTCTCATTTACCTATCTTCTCACTTTACTATCACTTTTCTCATTTTGTAAACAGTGTGAGAGCAGCGTAATATTGACTCTTAAATTCCAGTGTATTTAGGTGAAGATAGGAGTCTTACAAGTTCTGGCATTTTAAAATTTATTTTGGTAATTTGGCAGTCACGTGTATTTTAAATCTAAGCTTCTGAGATGTTGATTGTGGTAATAAAAGAAAAAGCTACAGAAGTTAAAAGAAATGTTTTATTCTTGTTAGATTTTTCAGTTGCTGTTAGAATGCTGTTGGCAGCTGTTCTGATACAAAGTTGAATAAAAAGCTAGAGGACTTGCCACTTGCTTGCTTGTTATCCTTTATTATTATTTTTTTAAATTTAATATATCTTTGATCTGAGTTTTTATGGGTAATCATCTATTTCTTCTTTTTAGAATTACTAAAAGCTATTGTGTTTTCCTCAAAATTTTTTTATGGTAGTCATAAATTTATTTGTTGGGTAGATGAACTATTTGGTACTACCCTTTTACTGTTCATTACAGCCCCATTAGAATGTATGGACCTACATTTAAAAATACCCCATCAAAATATATCTTTTACTTACTGGTGCTGTAGAGTTAGGTTCAAGAGTTAGCAAAAGCAGCTGAACTTATGCAAATTCATCATAAGCCAATGAAATTCTATGTGTGTGCAATTTAGTCTGCCAAACTGTTCTATTAGTTGTGCTTAAAAAAAGAAAGTCCTCTACTTTGTTTTCCACGTCCTCGATTACATCTGTACAGTTTAAAATGGCAAAAAATGTCACTTTTCAAACAAGCAGAGGTGGCTGGACCTACAAATTACTGCCATTCGATATTACAGTTTTTTGAAGAAAAAAAAACCCAAAAAAAACTTAGATTATTCCAGTCACCATTAGTTCTGTGTTTCCCCTTTGTTTTGTTTGAGATCCAAAAAGTAAACAGGCTGTAAAGGCATCTCACACTGGCACATTTGAGGTCAGAGTTGTACTTTACAGGGCTTTGGGACCTGCGAAATCTCACATGTATTTTATTAGTACCTTCTTGGGAATTGTTTCATATAAAGGCGAATATCTTTTTTGTTTTGTTTTGTTTTTGTTTTTAATTAGGTGTCCCAATGTCAGGCTTCCAGGTAGAAGCGGTGGGTGGAGTGATACTGAATCTTCTGGATGATGTTAGTAGTTGGGAGCCTGGAGACAGGATTGTGGTTGCGAGCACAGACTATTCGATGTATCAGACAGAGGAATTCACTCTCCTTCCCTGCCCAGAGTGTACCAACCATCAGGTTAAAGTCAAAGGTATGAGAGCAGTCACCACTTGAAGATCTCTGTGAAACATGTGCTTGCTGCTGGACAGGCCCTTGCAGTGGAAGCAGTGAAGAACAGCCTTTTCTCAAATTGCTGTGTGGCTTTTTTGCCACATACATGGATGTGTAATTCTCCTTGCTATAAAATGACTCTGTAGGACAGGTCTGCCTCACAGCTCACCATGCTAACTTTTTTTTCTCATTTCTTCCCAAGCTCATTGAATGCCTTTTTTTTTTTTTTTTTTTAATNNNTCTCAGTAGGGTAAGGATTGTTTTCCCTTCTTGGCTCCTTTCTGTCTTTTGACAAATTCTCTATACATGCTTGAATAGCTGTTGTGGTCATTACTTGTTTCCCTTGCCTTTAGTGTCATTTTCATCTTTTGAACCGTTATCATTATAATTTTTTCTGTTTCTTTTGTTTTTAAAAAAGTAGAAATAAAAACAGGAAGGAAAAAATATTGCAGTCTTTGAACCTGTACCTTTTCTCTTTTTTTCTCCTTTCCCAACAGAATGGTTATAAAATAAGTGGCCCTTCCAAGATTCTGCTCTCACAGGATATCTCTGAGTAGTTGCAATCTGTTTTTCCTTTGGGTGTGATGCACAAGTAAATGGGCATGTATGTTGTTGACCATTTCCTTTTTATTATGTGAGTCATTCTGCTTGACATCACAGGAGCCTCCCAGGGGACTGGCTTGCCAGCTATGCTGGCGTCTCTGTTTTCTGTTTTCCTTTTGCTGCTCCACACCTGCTCCATGGTGCTGCCCTCCCCCTTGGTGTCCTCCAGCTTCTGTTCTGGAGCTTCCCTTTTCACTTCTGGTGGGCTGCAGCATCAGTCCATAGCACCAGCTAACAAGTGTTGTTCTGCAGTGTTAGTTTGCAGCAGCTCATGGGTGCTCTTCTCAGTCCAGTTTTGTCCCATTAATTTCTGCACAGTGCAACTTCCTCTTCTTCAAACTTCTCCTTCTTCGTTCTTGGAAGTTTTCTGTCAACACCCTCAGATCTCTCTGTCCACCTGTGCCTTAAGGGACTGCCAGTCTGTCTGTCCCTCCGGCGGTGAAATTTGCTTCTCATGCATTTTTGAGCATGGGTCACATATGTTTTACTGCATTGGGAAATCTCAAGTATGAAGAAAGCACACCCACATTTACCTTATTATACCATCAGGGAATACCAGTTTGAGTGAAACTGCAGAGCTAACTTAATGCTCTTGAACATGACATTTCCTGGGCTTTGTTCCTAATGTTATGTTTTATTTGGCATAGTGTTTTAAACAGCAAACTTAACTGGAAGGTTGCAGTATGAAGTTTAAGAAGTTTCTTGTCACCACTAAATAGTGTGTGTGTAGACTCTATTTCATCTTGGAAATCATGTGCTGTGAAAAAGCAGTTGCTTTTAAAGGTTTACAAAAAACATTTTCACAAGATTTACAATACGGCATAAAATACAAAATCCTGGGTTTTTTTGGGTCTTTTTTGTTTTTGTTTTTAAGTAAATCCTAGCTAAGCTATTAAAAAGATATTAAAGGAGGTGAACTTACAGTCAACATTCCCAGTTGGGATTCTTTGCCACTTTTAATATAGTTTTCTTTGTCATAGTAATGTATACAGTTTTAAGAAATCACTACGCCACCTACATATTTGTTCACAAAGAATGAATTTTCTGTGTAGTGGTAAACTTGACATGCTGAAGAACGTACCATCTTTTGAAATTATTTCTTGCATTGCTTTGCTAGTTTTTTTTTGCTGGTTTCACCTTTCTGTAGTAGGAAAACAAGAAAGTATTGTGTTGTAGGAGCTCTGGTTGCTCTTTCTGCATTTAATTTCTTGAGTTGCTAGTCAAATATAGGGAAAAACAATAGTCAAGCCTTTAGGGAAAGGAATGCAGTCCCATTTACAGACATCTCTTGTCTTTTTAAATCCTCAGGAGAAGATACAGTGTTGGTATGGCTCTTAGTCTGCTTCATGTTGTGATAGTTTAGGCTTATATCCTTTTTTTTAAGGCTTGGATTAATAATAGTCTGTATTCAGGGTATCATAAATGCATAAATGCATTTTTTAAGGTTTACAGAACCAGATAATTTTCTCAGTTTCAATGAGAAATTAATTGGGTTTTTGAAGAAGGGTGTAAAACCAGACTATCTTCCTTAATTTTGAGTTTATGCATCTTCAGAATAGCTACCTAAGAAAGAGAGAAATTTTTTAGTTAGGGAAGAAAGTCCTTTTTTCTTTTAGGAGGAGATCAATACAGCATTTTCAAACTGTGTTTTGGCTTTGCTTTCAGTTCTTAATTTGTCTCTGAAACAGATAAGGCAGCCAGCGTGTTTTTTCTTTTAAAGCAAGTCTGCATCTATGTTTCACTAAAAGTTTGATACATTGGCTTAATTTAAACTCTTTGGGCTTTTTCCCATTCTGTTCACAAACTATTGGGTCAAAACTTTAAGGCGCACTTGCAAATAAAATGTTGATTTTTTTGAGGATTAGTTTCTTATTAAAATGAAAAATGTATCTACCATAAGAAAAGCTAGGAGAGACCTGCATGTTAAGGAAGAGGAACACACAGGTTTTGTTGCTGCAGTTATCTTTCTTATTTGTGTAAGTTGATTCTGGTTTTAATCAGTGGTGACTTTTTTCTTCTTTTTTTTCCTCCTGCTTCAAAACTTGTTGGACAGAAAACCCTCAGTTTCCTCATGTAGGAGAAGTAATTGATGGAGTGGACATGAGAGCAGAAGTTGGAGTTCTTACAAGAAATATCCTAATAAAGGGGGAGACAGAAAATACCTGCTATCTTGACAAGGAATGTCAGTTCTTCAGTTATGATACATTTGGTGGACATATCAAGGTTTGAAAAACATTTTAAATCAACTTTATGTCATATAAAGGCATAATAAGGACAAAAAAGTTAATGTTTAACTTCAAAGTGTTCAGAAACTTAAAGAACATTCATTCATTCAGTTACTTTGTGTGGAAGTGACTTCGTTCTCAGCTTTACCCAGATTAGATTTAACTCCTCAAAACTTACTCTGCAGAATTGAAGGAAGGGATGTAATGCACAAACTGTCCTAGAAACATCCAGCAGGTATTGTAACAATGTGTGGCAGGGTTGAAACCAGTGATGTCCATGCATGTGCATCCTATAACATTACAGAATAAAGCTCGATCTCTCTTGTATTTTTCTTCCTTTCTTTAACTGCCCTTGTACCTCTCTAGGTGATGAGCATTGAATCGTAATTCATATTTCCTATCTGAACCTGAGCACTAGAGAGACATGAAGCGAAAAGAAACTGACTTGTACTATTGTGCTTTATATTTAGTTTCTTAAAAATCTGAAAGTACTAAGTTTATATAAAGGAAAATGCTTCAAATTTCTTGTATTATGAACATAAACAAAGCTGAGAGAATGGAGTGTTCTAGACATTAGTATTTAAACTTATATTTCTTATATAAGTTTCAAATATAAACTTATATTTGAACTAGTGTTCACTTATATTTTTAGATGAAAGGTTTGAGCAGCAGTGCTTCAGTGATGCTAGAGAAGTTTGAGGCCTCAGAATTTAATTGCAGATGTTTTTGTGCTCATTATGTGGTCATCACAATTTAAATATCTTTCTAATGTATTTGGATACAGATTTTAATTTCATAGTGGTGGCCATAATAGTGGGAAAGAAAACAAGCCCTATTTACTATGTGGCAGCTTTTGTTTTGTGGAAGAAGGTAGGTGGACTCAAGATGTCAAGGGTTCAAGATAATGTAATGAAGATAATGACAAGCTGTGAATCTTGCTAAGTGTGACCTTGATTGCCACAAAAGGGTAAATAAGCAGACCTTCCCTTGTCTGGAAGGTAGAAGACAAAACAAACATTTTGACTCATCAAAGTTAAATTGTTCC
Source organism: Sinosuthora webbiana (assembly GCA_013397395.1). Lineage (NCBI taxonomy): Eukaryota > Metazoa > Chordata > Aves > Passeriformes > Sylviidae > Sinosuthora > Sinosuthora webbiana. The sequence continues at coordinate 95,712 of VXBN01010959.1, read as the reverse complement.
CAGGAGACTGAGTAGTGGTATCTGCTGCTAAACCTTGACTTCAGCACCGAGAGTATTTCTGGCTTGTGCTAATCTTACATGTTCAAGCAGAGGGATCTTATATGTTAAGAAATGTAATAGCTTTTGAACATCCTGAGTTTCCTACTGGTCACTAGTTCAGTAGCGTAAAGGGAGCTTAGTGGTAGTGAGGAGAGGCATTGGTTTGCAGTTTTTGTGCTTTTCAGTAGTAACTGCTAGAGATTAGGGACGCCTAAAAGATCAGGTTTTGACCATCCCTCTATATGTTAGGTATGCAAACCCTAAGAGTTCAATTAGAGGAGGAGGAAAAAAATGTTATTGATTTCCCTATGAAAATTGGTATTTTTGATAAATAGTCAGTACAGGTAAGTTAATGAAATGAAGTTACAAAAAAAAAAAAAAAAGTTTTGGTTTGGTTTTTGTTTTTATTTTGGTAGTTTTTGTTTTTTAACTCAGATTAGCTCCTTGCAGTTTAGCTGTTGCACTCTTTTATGCTTTCATAACAGTTTAGGTGGAAGAAAATACTTTCCTGCGTTACTGGTACAGTCCTATTATGAATTTACTTTGTACACAGTAACTTTTCTGTGAGGTTGAATGATTGTGAGGATAATTTCATATATTCCTTAGTAGAGACATTCCTCTGGAGTGTGGTGTCCAGTTTTGTGTTCTCATTGCAGTGAAAACGTAGATGCACTGGGGTGTGTCCAGGAAAGGTGGTGTGGCAGTGTGTGATGATGAGGGACAGGGAGCTGAGGGGAGGGATCTTGTTGCTGTCTTCAGTACTGGTGAGGGTTCAGAGTAGCCACAGCAGTTCTTGGAGGTGCACAGAAATAGGATAAGAGGCAATAGGACCAGGCTTAAAGAAGGCAAATAATGTTCACATACTGGGAAAATGAAAGGGTAGAACCAATTGACATCATGAGCATGTCACATTCTCTGTGACTGGAGGTATTCTCTGAGCAATATGCAGAGCAGCTGTCTTATGAAGCTGACCCAGCACCGAGCTCTCAACTGGATTAGGTATCTCAACAGGTTCCTTTGAACCTGCATTATTCTGTGGTTTTTATTCAGCTAAGCCTGCCCCAGGTGGACCGTGCTGGTGCAGCTTCATTACAGACACACCCAGATGTGGGTGACTTCTGTTTGGTTGGACAGTACAGGTAAGTATATTTAATGTGCCGCCTGGTAAAGACCTTACAGTAAAGTGTGGCAATATGTCTGGTGAAAATTCCTCTGTTGTAGCCACATGGAGATACAAATTTTGAACTTATATATGAAGGATACAGTTTTGTAAGGCATCTTGTAGAGTAAGACAATAACATTTGTTCTAGCTTTTATTGTGTTGGCCTGTGGCAACAGTGTGCATCTCATCTGTACGCCTGGGGTAGATGATGTATTAACTTAAAATTTCCATTGGTTAAAAAGCAAATAATTGGTTATACACTCTGGACTTAATTTTTTTTTTTTTCTTCTTTTTTTAGATTTTAAAGAATTTTACATCTGTTCACCTTTCCTATGTGGAATTGAAGCAAATGGGCCAGCAGCAGATTGGAAGTTATCCTGTTCACTTTCACCTTTGTGGGGATGTGGATGAAAAAGGAGGATATACTTTTAAAACTTATCTGGAAGGTCTTTCCATTCATCACTCTTTTTCCAGATGTGTGACTGTTCATGCAACTAATGGTTTGCTGGTAGGTACACAGAGAGTAAAACATATTATGTTGGAATAAACATTATAAAGACCATTTAGATGCCAAAATAATCCCATCCCTTCTGTAAATCCAATGCTCAGCAATGGTTTCCTTATTTCAGTTGATAAATAAATTACTGCAAACAATAATTTAACAGTTCTCACATTCTGTTTTTTCAGATTCTTACAGCAGCTAGCTGTTAAGACAGCTGTTAGGCAGCTAAGCTCTCCAGACATAGCAGTGTGTTTGTAAGGGATGAATAAAACTACGTGCTTGAATCTTCTGACCTGCTGATAATGACACTTTACTTTGCAGCTGTGCGCAGATAGTAAAACTAGATGGTATTTGTCAGATAAATCTCAGTCAATGCTGTTACTACTGACATAATGACTTGTATTTCTACAGATAAAGGACACCATTGGCTACGACACACTAGGTCACTGTTTCTTCATAGAAGATGGCATTGAGCAGAGGAATACTTTATTCCACAACCTTGGGCTAGTCACAAAACCAGGCACTCTTCTACCTACAGACAGAAACAGCAGCATGTGTACTGGGATTAGGGATAAGGTGTATGGAAGTTATGTCCCAGTGCCAGCCACAGACTGCATGTGAGTCGTGCTGAAAAAGTAAAACCCAACCAGCTGTAGGAGTCAAACTGCTGATAATCTCTTGACAAAATACCAGTGGAAACATCTTTATCTATAATTTAATGAATGTAGTTCACATAGTACTGGTATTTAAAAAATAGGAATGAAAATTAACATTTAGTCTTCTATTAAAGAAAATAAATGGTTTGTAGGAATATTGTTGTTCCTTGTGTTACTTGGGACCTTAAAAGTCTATTGAACATCTTCACTACTGCATAAATGTGTGCATATTCTCAAGTTGTCACCACTAGTTTTTCTGACTACTTATTTCTTGTGAAAGCTTCTTAAAACAGTTTTATCATTGCATAGGATATCTGCACAACATTAAATACAATACTGTGCACTGAACTAAAAAAAAAGGCATTTTTGACTTCTAGATGTGGAACGTTTTGTGATTTGTATTCTGAATGTGAAGTAGTTACTTCATCAGTTTAGCTTTTTCTGGTGTACATGTTAAAAAGGCTCCATACTTCTGTTGGAGCTAGAGGTTTTCTGTAGTAACTTGTTTCTGAATAATATTTCAGGGCCGTTTCAACATTCTGGATTTCTCATCCCAACAATCATCTTATAAATAATGCAGCAGCAGGCTCACAGGTAAGGCATATGGGTGTAATTCATGACAAAATATTTATGTCGCTGGCATTTGTAAAATCTGTGACATTTACACTGCCAGATATATATATATTTCTTTTTTAATATATTAATCTTTTTATGTTTGACAGCATATTGGCATTGAAAGTGCAGGGTATGTCTAAGTGTGCATTTAAGTGATGCTAAAAATCTTTGTTGTGGCTGCAAAAGAGATCTCTTTTTCCTTATATTTAATAGACCTGGAAGTGGTAGTAGTATCTATGGATAAATACTTCTATTTTCACAGAATTGATGTATTTCATATTAAGTCTTCTGGTTTTTGTATAGGTTGTCATGAGTTTTAGTGACAGCTCTACCAGAGCTGTAGTCACTGGAATGAAAAATGACTACAAAAGGTGTTCACTTACGAAGAAACAGCTAAAACACTTCTTTTCTGTCAGTGGTTAGTCAGTTGTTTCCAGCCAGTGACTGCTGATATGGTTTTGCTTGTTCTGAACCTTGTATTATTGCAAATACCTCATCATAGCTGCCTGTGATATAAAGATCTATACATACTGTGGAGGAAGGGGCTGGAGTCTGTTCTATATCGGATGAGAGGCTGAGATGCGTAAGGTTTTTAACTGGATTTTTGTGAAGAGATCAATGGGAATAGGAAACAGGAAAGGTCGTAGATTGTTGTTGCAAAGGCTCTGGTTGGAAGAATATGAGCTTGTGTATTTTTAGCCACTGATTAACATTTATCTGTAACTGATAACCATTTATAAGTAAATAATTTATTTATTAACAAACAGGTAACAGTTATTAATAAATAGAATAGGATTCAAAATACTTAGCTGAATTGAAATATCTGGAGTATTAGAAAAAAATCAGAAAATTTTGTTCTGTTTTTCATGTGGTCTGATTCTTGTTGCTTTATTTGTGGTGGTTTTGTTTCTGTTTGTGAGTTTTCTACTTGACTGTCTACCACTGGGAGGGATCTGGACTCACCTCCCAAATTAAACCAGTTCTTTTCTGTCCAACAAAATGTGTTTCCATTTTGTCTGCTTTACATAATACACCTAGTTTAGGCATTGCAGGCTAAGTTAAACAGCTTCTTTGCTTCTTTGATCTGGTACTTAAGTCCTGCAAGATCTTTTTCTGCCTGTGTAGCTCATCCCAGTAGATGTTACTTCCTTTTGGTAGCAGGATGTGCCTGACTGGAGCAAGCATTTTGTCTGTTAAAAAGTTTAGCCCATCTCATAATATGTCCCTTGCATGGATGTAAACACATTAATATAAAGGGACCACAGCTTATTGTTTCAGAAATAGAATAATTCAACTGTGTCCATACAGACTCTGCACTATGGAGCTTTTGATGGTATGAACTGGAGCAATTCACAGCCAAACAATTCCATTCCTCCCCCAGGTCCTTAATTATGCAGTGAAGCCTATTGTAAGGCTGCATAGGCAGTAGATGTTTCTTTGGATTTGTGGTGTGTGTGAGAGAGAAGAGAAAAAAACCCAACCTTTTTCATAGTTCTTAATGCTTGCACATGCTTAACAAGCTTTTAAGTTTATCTAAGTCTATTTTTCAAGCATCAGGGTGTGTTTTGGATAAAATTTACTTTAGTCTGCCAAGCACAGAGCTGTACTTAATGATATGTGAGGTAAGATTTTGGTATTTTTATTAATGGAACATTAATCCATATTTGCTTTGTAATGGTTAATCACATGTCAGTGCGTCATCATTACATACTGGGATGGGAATGTTACTGTAAAGTAGAATTTCCAGCACTCATAGTATATTCTTGGCGTGAAATGCATGAAATCTTTTAAGCCAGGGTGAATTGGCTTTATCCATGTTTCTTGAAAAAGTTGATGACTATGTTTCGTGAGATGGAGCACTCAGTATTTCTTTAGCTACTGTTTAATCCTTTAATGTGCTTTGTGGGTTGATTTTTAAATTTTTTTAAGGGCACACAGCCTATGGTCAGGCAAAAGTTTTGATGTCGGTAAGTGTCTGCAATGCAGATGTTGTCATGATGCCACCTCTTGCGAACACAGAAGTAGTTGAAAGGGAAATTTTGTAGGTGTCATTTAGCAGATTAATCCAGCTTCTTTAAGAGCAAAGATATTAAAGAAATACAGAAAATGAACAGATGTTAAAAATATTACTATATCTCATTGGCACAGTGCCCTGAACTGGCCAGATTTCTTAATGTGCTTTTTTTCCTGTGTTGTGAAAGCTCTTGAGGGTTCTTTTGGCTGTGCCGTTTAAGTTTTGATGGGAGCAGAGATGAACCAACCTTAACAGGCTGGAACAGTAAGGATAAGAGGAATGATTTTGAGCATCTTACTATCATTAGTATTATCTACTAGTAAAGGGAAATGTAGTGTGTGGAATGACATAATTGAAATGCAGAAGTTACATTAACTTGAACACTTTTAAAATATTTTAAAATATTTTTGAAATATTAGAACATCTTAAATATGTGGTGTTGAATGGCTTCACTGAGAAGCAAAACACTTTTTAGTTCATATTGTCCACTAGAATATAGTCTTATTTGCAAAATCCCCCATTTTCACTGATTAAATTCTTGTTTGGAGACTATTTTAAAATATATATCAGCAACAATGATAGAATCACTTGTAAGTAACATTATTCTCTCATTACTTGCAGGATGCTGGAATATGGTATTTATTCCACAGAGTTGCGACAGGAGATTCTCATAGTTTAGCCATCGAAACCAAATCAGAGCTTACACCCCTAGGAATCTTCTATAACAACAGGGTTCATTCTAATTTTAAGGTAATGTAGTATGTTATTTAAAAAAAAAAAAGTGAAGTTTTTATTTCTCAGTATTTTATATTAGAACTTGCCTGTTCACATTTTAAGCTGGGTAAGGAGATAGATTTTATGCTGTGTTTGAACTGTACTGTAGAGCAATGTATAATGAGCATGGGTGTATTTTCTAGTTGCATTTTGAGTATTCACTGTTTCAGATCCGCATAAGACACAAACAAAAATCAATTAATACTTCTAATAAAATACTTTTTCATAAGTAGCATTTCAGATGCTACTCCTTACAGCTTTGCTTCCTACTCAAAGCTGACCCTTGAAGAATCAAAGTTTGTTATAGCAGTCATTCATCTAATAGCTTGCTGCAGTAGCTACAACTTATTTTTCTGAGTCTCAGGTGTTTGCACATGGTGACACAGTCTCTGGCTGGAGATTAAGCTTTAATATTGCCTTCAGCAGCTCACTTATTTGCAGCAGTTTTCTTAAGGAGTTCTCCTCCTACAGTCATTGAGGAGTGTTTTGACAGTGTGACTTTCAAACCTTTTCCACATCTCAGCTAAAGTCCTTTTAAAGTATTTCATTTGGAATCTAGTTGCTCTGTGTATTTATAAATATAATGACATTTACAAAGCCACCTAACTCTAAATAAATAATTGTTTGTGTTTGGTTGCTGCAGGAGATTCTCACAGTTTAACCATTGAAACCTCATGGAATCATTATTGGAATTTTTTTTTTTTTTTTGCTAAGTGAAACTGATTTTGCCTGACAGATGGTTGTCTGGGACACCAAGAAATAATGCAATGTTTGGTGGAACTTGTGTTAACAGTGTGTTTGGGGCTGTAGGGCATTTTGTTCAGATTGGAATTAGAACATACTGGATACAAAAGTGCAGTGTGAAGAAAACAGTTTCACCTGTGTAGCTATTATCATCTCTAAACAAGGGTAATAATTTGTGTGCTAAAATTCCATGTTGAAAGAGAGCTTCACTAGCAGGTCTGAGAATCTGCTTGTGTATAAGATTCAGTTGTAATCATAATTTGGATCAGAGGTGAAAGTAGTCACAGGTATTTGTATGTATTTCAGGTAAAAGAGCACAGTTTTTGCATGCTTCTTCATGCTTTTATTTTCTTAAGTAATTTATTTCATATTGGATTATTGAGTTTCAAGCTTATTACTGCTTGGACCAAAATAATCTTTAGTGAAAAGGTTGTTTAGTTTTAAAGTGAAGTACAGAGGATTTTTCACAGTGGGTTTTGGGTTTTCTTTTGTTTTCCATTTATGAGAATAATTTGAACTTGCCACAAGATTAGCTTCCAGATTTTCTGGAACAGCATCTGGTAATAAATGGAAAACCTCAAATAGATATTGTGAAAGAAATCTGAAGTGAACTTTGATCATTTTCCATTACTTTTTTTAATCACATATAATTTCTTTCATTTTAGCACAGACTGGTTTTTATATTAATTAGCTAGTTTTCCCTTAGACAATAGGCCAATTGAAGCCAAACTGAAGTATCTAAGAGTTTCTAATATGTGTATGGAATGCTTAAATTTTTTAAATTTCATTTTTTCCTTTATCTTTAATTTTGGATAGTATGAATTTTCTTTCCTTGCTTATTTCAGGCTGGTTTGTTCATTGATAAGGGTGTTAAAACAACTAATGCTAGTGCTGATGATCCCAGAGAATATCTTTGTTTGGACAACAATGCAAGGTAAAGGATATTTTTTTTCAAGTGAGTGAAAAACGGTGAAGTTTTGAGACTGCTCTTACATTCACATGGGGAAAAATCCTTTTAAAAAAATAAAATAATTTATAAATTATAAATCTTTTCCCTCATTATTTCATCAGTTTTGGGAACAACAGAGATGGTCTCTCTTAAAGGATTTGGGTTTCTTCTGAGCTTTTGCTCAGGATAGTTTCTGTCTTAGAAGACATTGTTTTAAACATGCTCTACTGTCATGCTTAAAATGTTTTCTGGAATTGCTGCTAATAGGAAAATATTCCTTTAAAATCTGATCTTCTGATTTATAATTGAGTTTTAACTAATTGTTAGAAAAAGGCTTCAGTAGTGCATACACTCACCTTTCCTACTTGTTGAATGTTTCTGCTGTTCCTTCTAGACTTGGAAGTCATAGCTTGGTAGTACAATTGTACTGAAGGCACTTTGCAGAGGTGGTACAATCAACCACATTTTCTTCAGTTTACAAAATGAGAGAAACTAATGGAGAGTCTAGGAAAGTTCCAACTTATACTGTGCCTGGTTAGTCTTGTTCTAAACTTCAAATAAAATAGCCTGGGATAGTGGTTAAATAAATATTGGATAACTGTATCTGTCAACATTGTGTCAACTATGTATTAGCACTGAAAATAATGGTTCATAGATTATCTTTATTGTCAATTGACCTGTGTTTAAGACAAGGACAGTTGAGTGACTGCTGCAGATGCAAAGAGGAAAGTTCCAAATTTTGATGATACTCAATACTTCATAACTTGGAAATGAACCTGCTAGTTGCAAGTTTTGACATGAAAGCCCATATAACCCTTGTAGTTTACCTCAGTCATAACAAGTAATCAAGAGCAACTTGAGAGGGGCAAGATGCCCTCTGAGAGCCTGTAGTGCGTTGAGGATGCAAGAAACTCAGTGGATGAATTGGGGTTGTGTTTAGAAAGAAAACGAATGTGGCACTGCATTGAGGCATGATGCGAGGTCCCTAATCGTTGTACATGAAACAAGACTGGAGGGATTTAAATGTTAATTGAGAAGACTGAGACTATCAGAAGCTAATATTTACATGTCTTCCTCTTTCTCCCTTGGATGAGGAAGGGGCATATCCAAATGTGAACAAAAGAGTGTTAGGTGGTTGGGATAACAGACATAGGTATCTTTACATGCTCAAAAGTGCCTGTTTGAGATTTTTTAAAATGTATTACTTTTTGTCTGGGGTCCTGGGGATAATAAGTGAAAGTGTCACCAGTTCTTAATCAGACTGTTTTTTCCTAATATTTAAACTAGATTCCAGTCATAATTTACTGTACAAGACCATCTTGGTAGCAATGCAATAAAAAAAAAAAAACTCAGGCATGCCCAAAGCAGCAGCACTGCTGTATGTCAGAAGAATTTGAAATATTTGAAGGACCAGTTAGAGGAAGTTCCAGACTGTTCTTGCATAACTAATGTCAGCCCTGTGTGTCCTTAGAAAGAGCTTATAATTCCCTTCATCAAACTTTCACATTAATACTTCACTACAAGTGGGGAGGGCAAAAAGAAAAAGGGAGTAAAGGGTGGCTAAAGGCAGCTAAAGAAACTTAGGGAGACTAAGCAAGAACCTATGAGAAAAGCCTGTGGGAAAGAGACATTTCACAGTCCTGCTTCATTATACCCCAAAGACACTTTTCTAATACTAGAGAGCCAGAGATGTACCTGCCTTTAGCTTCTTTCATTCCAAACAAGAAGCAGAGTGGAATTTGCCCATCAGATGAGTGTTTATCTTTCAGCTTTACTCAGTGCAACATATATGGCACATGTAAAATTAAAAGTTTTTTCTTGTACTGAGTGTTTATCTCTCCCAGGTTTCGACCTCATCAAGATGCAGACCCTGAAAAGCCCCGAGTTGCTGCCCTGATTGACAGATTAATCTCTTTCAAAAACAATGATCATGGAGCCTGGGTCAGGGGAGGAGATATCCTCATTCAGAACTCTGGGTAGGTCTTTGGAAGCAAACAGCTCCTTGCTGTTAAGAAGTTTTCCCTGAAGCTTTGTTTATGAAAGTGCATTACAACAGCGTTATAGGAGAGGATCGATGGTTAATTTCAGGAACTTCTCAGTATGACCAGCTTTCATACCATCCCACAACTTCAAATATGCAAGTTTATATGTGATTAGATGAGAAACTGCCTTAAACATCAAAAACCCCAACTGTAGTAAAAAGAAACCTAAGCGTTGGTAGAGACAGTAAATTCAGGCTGGGATTTCTGTTGTCTCCCTGAAGCTCTCAAGTCCTGCAGTAAATGTGTAAAAAATTATTTTACTACTTTTTTACAACAATGCTTTTAGAAAAGTTAACTGTGTGGTGGTTCTAAGTTCCAATAATAGAAAATTCAAGCTTTTTTCAGTGCTTTTGAATTAGCCAATTGTAGGATAATTCAGAAAAAACGATGGTTTTGATTTTCTTGTAGGTTTGCAGACAATGGAATAGGTTTGACCTTTGCTAGGTGAGTACTTTGTTAATAATTTCTGTGTTTCCTTGCATAGAAGCTTAGAAAATTTACATGCATCTATTAAAATTAACAGGTATGATTTCACAAAGCTGCAGTTTCAGGCGTGGTTGTATTTATAGTTGTGCAGATGATGTTACAGAGGCTGTAAACTGGCACCGCTGCCAAAGTTTCCACTTTAGTTGGAAACTAAAGCTTCAGCCTGTGCTTGGTTTATATCACAGCTTGCTGCCTCTTTACCAGAAAGGTTATATTTATCCAGGTATTCTTGGTAGTGTATGATTCCTTAGGCAATATTTTATTTTCCTCCTGAACAGCTAAAAGGGACTAATGGAAAAGAAAGAGGGTGAGCATTTAGCAGGGATAGAGTCTCTTTCTAATGAAAAATATCCAGTTATTTAGGTAGTGAGGTAAAATTATTGCTATTTAGATTATGACAAACTGGTTCTAGGATTGGAAAAGTGAGCTGTAAATAAAAAGGTGCTGCACTAAAGGGAGTTAGAAATTTTAATGTTCGGCTCTGCTGAACATTTCAGTGAGTTAGCCTCTATTAATGTTAATAATTAAATCTATTGTTTTGTGTATTGTACATGAAGTCTATACTGCTTTGCTCGAGGAGGACTGTTAAAGAAGTAGAAGTAATCTTGGTATCATTGGTATAATCATGTGCTGGAGAGTCTTGGCTAAAGACTTATCTCTGATATGCTTTGATAGTGATGGGAGCTTCCCAAATGATGAAGGTGCCAGCCAGGAGGTATCAGAGTCACTGTTCATAGGTGAGAGCAAGAATTACGGGTTTCAAGGTGGACAGAATAAATATGTGGGAACTGGAGGAATAGACAAGAAGACACGCACTCTGCCTAGAAATCGGTAAGTATGTCATGAATGAAGGAAGTAGAAATACAAGGAAAATTCTGTTTCAGATGTAAAAACCCTTCTTGGTTGAGCTGTCAGAGATTAAGACTCCATTGAAAGTGATGCTCTCTTTTTCTTTTTAATGCTATGTGTGCAGCTGTGCAAGTTCATCAAGCAAGTTCATCTGATGCTGCTACAGGTTACTATTCTGTAGCAATTTAAGTTATCCTACTTATATTAAACTTTAAAACCTATTTTGGTCTAGACGAGAGTTTTCAGGTAAAAGAATTTCGAAGGTCAGTTTGGGACTAGAGACTGCAGTCTGTCTGTGACAAATCACAATCTGTGACCATGATCCATCTCTTTTCTCTTTGACTTGCACTGATGCTTGTTTAACATAGTACCAAGGCCTACCCTTGCCACACAGCAGGAAAGAAGACTCTTTTGGTTTAAGCCCAACTGGAAATTGAGTCCTATGTAGACATTTCTCTTTCCCCACCGCCTCAGGTGAGAAAGACAAAAGACAGAGGTCTTGAGCTGAGACAAAAACAGTGTACTGGAAACAATGTGATTAAGAATATTAACAGTAATAGAAACAATATTAATAACAAAAATATACAAAACAAAGGTGATATTGCACATAAAAAGGCCCACCACTCAATCTGCCACTGGGTGGCCCCCAAGATGAAGAACAAGATAGCCAAGCGTCCATCAGCACCCCAAAGTGTTCTCCTGGTGGACAAATCCTCTGGTCAGGACCAGTGTTACCCCACTGCTTCCCTGAAAAACGAGCACTCTCCCTTCAGGAAATAAGAGAGAGTCCCTTTCCCCAAACTCCTAGCCATAATATAAGATGGTAACAAGTAGCACAATGCCTTAGCCTTGCCCACATGGCTCCAGGTTCTGTCCCCACACATCCTTGGCCAAGTAAGACAAAGGGTGAAGTGGGCCCTGGCTATCCTAGTTTTTTGCTATTTAAAGGGGAGAAGTTAATGTGGTGGTGATATGAGGTATTCAGTCTTGTTGAGTGGAACCACATAACAACTGAGGCTGAAAGGGGCCTCTGGAGGTCTTCTTGTGCAACTCCCCTGCTCAAGAGCTATCACCTAGGGCTCATGTTCCAGGACAACATTCAGGTGTCTTTACTATATTCTCCAGAACTTTCCTGGGCAACCTGTGCCAGTGCCCAGTCACTCTCTCAGTGAAAAAGTTTCTCCTGTTGTTTAGCAGGGACCTCCTATTTTTCATCTTGTGCACATTGCACCTGGTCTTGTCACCGGGATTAGCCTGGCTCCATCTTCTTTGCACCCTCCCTTCAGATACACATTGAGATTTCTGCCTGAGGCTTTTCTGCTCCAGCCTGAATATGTCCCAGTGTTCCTTCCCATGAGAAGTGCTCCACGGACTTAATCATTTTTGTGGCCCTTTGCTGCACTTTCCAGTATCTCCCTATCTGCCTTGTACTGAGGAAAAGCACTCCATGTGTCATTTCACCAGTGCTGAAAAAATGGGAAGTATCACTTCCCTCAGTTTGCTGGTAACACTTCTCACAGTGCAGCCCTGGATACCTTTTGCCTCTTTGTGGCAAGGGCACACTGTTTAGCTTATGGTTAATTTGGCTTCCACTAGGACCCATAGGTCCTTCTCACTTGCACAAAGGGTTGTTGCTCCCAATGTGCAAGACCTTGCATTTCCCAAGTTAAATTTCTTGAGGTTCCCATCTGCCCATTTCTCCAGGCTGTCAGGGTCTGTCTGCATGCTGGCACAGCTCTCCGCTGCATCAGCTGCTTCCCTCTTTGTTGTGCCCTCTGCAAATTTGGTCATAGACTATTCTTGGCCTAATCATCCAGATCACTAATGAAGATAATGAATAAGGCTGGACTCAGTATTGACCCCTGAGGTACATCACCAGCTACTGGTCTCCAAGTAGACTTTGTGCCATCAATTTCTGGTCCCAGCTATTTGTCCTCTCATCTTGCCCATACATGAGGATCGTATGGGACACAGTGTCAGAAGTCTTACTGCAGTTTTGATAGACCATGTCCACTCCTCTCCCACTGCTTTACCTGGCCAGTCATTTCATCATAGAAGTTTATCAGCTCCTGGGGGAATCCATGCTGATTATTCCTGATGACTTTCCAGTCTTTCAGGGACCTGGAAATTGTTTCTAGGATTAGCTGTTGCATCATCTTCCTGGGGCTCAAACTAAGCCTTACCAGCCATTCTCTGGGCATTCCTTCCCCAAGTTAGAAGTGATATTTGCTTTCCTCTAATCTGCAGTCACTTCTAGCTGCCATGATCAATCAAAGAGCAGGTGGTATTAGTTTTGTGATGTATTTCTCATATTGAAAAAGGGGCATATTTGCAAATGGACAGTGATAGCTCTGCTAACAGGAAAATTTAGGAGTAGGGTATTTTTTGGCTGATTAGACAAGCATAGAAACCTTATTTCCTTTACTAAAATCTATCTCATGAGTCATTCTCTAATTGTTGCTTTATTGATTTCTGTGAGAGGAAATATATTTGACACAGATTCAAGTGTATCATGAGTTTTGTTACAGGATGGGATAAATGCTTGCTTTCATCAACAGAACGTTTCCAATCAGAGGCTTTCAGATTTACGATGGACCTATTCACCTTACCAAATGCACATTTAAAAACTTTGTGCCAACTCCAGACAGATTTACCAGTGCAGTTGGATTCTTGATGAAAAATCCGTGGCAGATGACTCCAAAAAATAATATTTCTCTTGTGAAGTTTGGTCCAAATGTAAGTTTATGACAAGTTTTCTTTAAATCTTGAAAATTTAACTTGTGCAGACAACATCTGTAGGTCATCCTTTCTGCACATACCTACTTCAGTTTATTGCCTGGCTGGAGGTCACACAGAGTGTATCCTTCATCTCCTGAGCAAAAAAACCAATACCAACAAAGATACAGAATGTGTTACACTAAATGATTCATGGCTTATGGTAAAGCTGAAAAGAAATTTTTATAAGATTTTGTGAAGTTTGGTATATCCTTAGCAACAAGTTTTCTGTAGCAAATATTGATACTGTTCAGAAGCAAGAGCTGGCCTGAGCCTATTACTAAAACCCAGGATGTCTGGTTTGCTATCATAGCTGTAAAGTTTTTAATCAGCTTTGTCCTGTGTTTCCGCACATGTGCAAATGTTAGTCTGTGTTTCAACTCAGTAGAAACAAAAACTGTTATTGTTGTTGTCAGGTTTCTTTGAAAGCCTTCTTTGGAAAGCCTGGTCCCTGGTTTGAAGAAGGAGATCTGGATGGTGACAAGAACTCAATATTTCATGATCTAGATGGTTCAGTGACTGACTACAGGGATACCTATGTGGGCCGAATGGATAATTACTTGATTCAACACCCAAAATGCATTAACATCACAGAATGGAGTGGAGTAGTTTGCAGTGGGAACTATGCACAGGCTAGTACTTTTGGCTTTCTGTTTGGAGTATACCTACAGTATGAACTACTTGTGGAGTCAGCTAGTGTAATAATTACAAAATTACCTGTCTTTGGAGTTCCAAATTTTTTTACTTCTAAAAATACTTTCATTCATGTCACACTTTTCAGCCAGTTGTGTATATATCATACTTCCTCTCAGCAGACTGAGGGTACAGTATCAGATGCTGCAAAATAAAACTAAATGTGTTTGCCAAGAGTTCTATATTGCAGCTGTATCTGCTAAAACATTTTTGCATTGAAGATGTCTTCTTCCACACAAGTTCTGTCTGCTTTTTTTTTTACAGAGTGGATTTTAAGGGGTTGTTTTGTTGGTTTATTTTCTGGAGTTGTTAAATACCACCTTCTGAATACAAGTCTTACGGGTTTGGTTCCCATTCTGGCTCCTGCCTTGCTAACTCTGGGACCAGGTGTTATAGCAGATTTTTTTTTCTCCTCCTTACAATTTTGTCTGTAAAATAGGAAAAATCTGTAACACTTTTTTTTTAAATAGAACTTTTATTCAGGAAAGATTTGTGTATTACATAACCCAGAACATCCAATTGGGGCATTTTGGTTAGTAATATATACTGATTGTGCTTCACTATTTAATTTTCTTTTGCAAAGAGACCAAATCTTCCTATTTTCACCCTATTAAATATCATACAGGTTTATGTCCAAACCTGGAATGGGCAGAATCTTTCCATGACTATCGTCCGAGATGAGTATCCAGCCAATCCCATGGTTCTTCGAGGTATTAATCAGAGAGCAGCTGCCTTTCAGCAATACCAGCCAGTGGTGATGCTCCAAAAGGGCTATACAATACATTGGAATGGAAAAGCTCCAAATGTCACCTATCTGTATCTCATTAACTTCAACAAGTATGTTTACTTTCCATTGTGACTTTGATCCATAAGGCAATACTGAAGTGATGTCCTGCAAAATTACTGACCATGAGTTTGCAACTATATGGAAGACCAGAGCTTGGATTTGGGTTTTTTTTCATAGTTAAAAATTCTAAAGTATGAAAAGTAAGGGATTAAACAACAGACCTGTGCCTGAAGTTATACACTTGTCCAGTACAGTATCTTTAAGGGAAAACCTTTGGAGAAGAAAATGTGCCAACAGTGAAGTTGAGCAGAATTGCAGTTGAATAGCTTATCACACTTGATTTTTTTGGCAGATAAACTTATTAAATATCTCTGAAGTATATAACCAAATATATCCTGAGAGAATCAGAGTTACTGAAATGTTTAAAGAAAGACTGTGATCAAATCTAAAATTTGATTATCTGGTTGAGGGTTTTTGAGCTTTTTGTGTTCCTGTTTTGGAGTGATCTATTTGCGCTGTATTGACACCTAAATGTATTCCTACGAGGACTCATACATTTTATTTTGGTTTTAGGAATGACTGGATTCGTGTTGGTCTTTGTTACCAACCAAAGACAGATTTTCTTATAGTATTGGAAACCTTTCAAAGGCGGTCATCTGCTCTGTCCAGCAAGGTGGAGCGCTATGTGCCTGTATCTTCACTAATGGAGCTTGAAAAGAGTCGATCAGACAAGAGGTTTTACTTTGACAACAGTACAGGGTAACTCTTGGCATTTGACTCTACTAAAAGATGTTGTTTAACCTTGAAATGTGCAGTTTGATAGTGTTAAAAGCAACTGGTTGAGACACCTGCATAAGAGGAAAGCTGTTGAGAAGGACTCCCAAAACCCTTTGGAATGTTTGTACATCTTTAAATCTCCAAACTGCCATGGTTGTCATGGAAATACTTTTCAAGAGCACCACAGTCGCCAAAGATATTCCCTACCCTGTAGGTCTGGGGAAAATACGGTATCTGGTGTGCTGCAGAGCAATGCCTTTTAGGATTTAATTTCTTAGTCTTCAGAGAAATTAACTGTTTTCTTGTTAAACTGAAAATTCTAGAAATTTCCAAGAAACTTTCTCTTCCAACATTTAAAAATTTTATTTTTGAAAATTCTTACCTGTTTCCAGCTGTCTCAAAAGAACTTAAAATCCTAAATTCTTTCGAAAGTACTCCTCACAGAGGCCACTAAGATCCTTCTGAGAGATTTTAGATGTGGTCAACTTCCAATAAATTAAGTCCTATGTACATCAGTTGTGAGTTTTGCAAAAGTTGATTCTAAATTTATAAGTTGTTCTCTTATTTATTTTGTTCCATTACCTGCTACTGTCTGTGCCTGTCTGTAATAAATGCACAAATAAATGTAGTTTTTGAACAGACAGTTTTGTTGTTTTGTGTAAGAGCTGCTCTTATAACAGTCTAAAATGTAATAGAGGTATTTCCAGTCTTCTGTGAACATTATTGACCACTACACCCTAAATTGCATTTCCAGGCATTTCAAGTAGCAAAAAAACTATATTGTTCAGTGCTGGTGGGTGAAACTGAATATTTCTGCAGAGATCAATGAGCAAGGAAAAAATTCATGCTCTGCAATTTGGTTTTTGTTTCCTGCAAGTCACTGATCTGAAGACTGATTCTTCTTTGCAAAGCATCTACATTTATATTGATGTCTCCTTTAATTGTGGGGAATTTTAGAGAAGTTGTTAAGAGATTTTTTTAACTCTAGTGAACTGTAAATACTTTGAAACCTTTGGATAGTGGTGCAGAAGTGAATACTGTAGTTTGTTTGCTTCTGAAAATCATGAAATATAGCTGTTAAGATTGAATATAAATACCTATATTTCACCAGGTAATTTAGATTGTTTTTCCCCTTTTTGTGTAGATTACTGTTTCTATTTCTTCAAGCCAAATATGATAGGGATGGTCACAGTTATTGCTCATCTCAGGGATGTGAACGGATCAAGATTGTGACCAAAGATTCATCAAAAGGGATATGTAATTGCATGGCAAAAGCTTACCCAAAGTTCTACCAAGTACCAACTGTCATAAAGAAGATGCCAGAAAAAATTACTGTACCATGTACAAAATGTGGCACAAATCAGGAAAAATAAAATAGAATAAAATAAACAAAAACTTTCATGAACTGTAGAATTGGTGATGCTGTCTACGCAATTTAAGTCCAAATTTCAGTCTCTCAACATAGAATACTGCACATATCAAATTACAGTGGTCAGTTTGTTAATCTTCTTGGACTCCTTGAAGGTTTGGAGTCCTTTCTGTAGCACAAAGGTTTCAGGGTCTTTTTTCTTCTTTTGTGCAACTCTTGCTTCAAGTGCTACAGAAGAGGGACAGAGGTGAATGGATGTCTTGCACTGCAGTATTGTCTGTGCTACATGGAGAGCTTTGCTGCAGAGATCTGCATGGCAAACCTTCTCTCTGTTTAGATCTTTGCTTATTAGCATAAACTTGAAATTGTCTCAGCTATACAAGCTGAGAAAAATATTGAAATTAGGAGATAAAATAGATTACACTATGTATCATGTTATTTATTAGGATTACTAGTACCATAAATAATGCTGCTGACAAAGGGATACGTTTGCTTTGGAGCATGGGCTCTCTGTTGTAAACTGGCATGATAAAGTGTTGAAGAAACATTAATATGTATACTTAACTGTTTTGTTTGATATCCAGATGGTATTCACGAGTGACCCTCACAGAAACTACCTCCTTGTGCAGATTAATTCATCTGATGAAAAAGAGTCAAGCAGAGGTCAGCAAGCATTTATATATGTAAGTATTCTTTATGGTTTTCTTCTTAAATATAACTATAGCAGTTTGTATTATAACAATTGTACAGCTCTATATAATGCAGACCTCAGTTTTCTTCACTTGAATGAAAAGATTGGTTCATTATTTAAAAAAAAAAAGTCAAAAAGCTTATGTTTAAACATCAGAAGGTGAGGCTTCAATGCTCCATTTTATATTTGAATCCTACCTGCTGAAGAGAAAAATGTTCCCTTTAAAGTTTAAAATGTTCAGCTTTATGTTTAAGTCAGCGTGGGTATACATTTATGGCTGGTTTTGGAAATAAAAAGAACACATAACCTAACAATTTTTTTGTTAAATCCATTTTGTCAAAATTGTCCTTGTGCAAGCAGATTAGTAAGTTAGTAGGACGGGTCACACAAGCCATTAAGCTTTGCTAAAGTCCTCTAAATAGCAACTGCTAAAGAATCAGTAGATTTCTGTTTTTGTTCTGATGTGGCCCAAATAAGCCCAGTAATGTGATACTGTATAAGAAGCAGTTTAGTTTGACTTTTCCAGTCAGATGCTGAAGTAAGATGAAGATACCCTCTCACCACAGAGCTTAGTCTGCACATGCCTTACATTCCGCAGTGTCATTGTTGGCCTGGCTGAACCTTCAGTTATCCAGGTGGACAAATGGACATAAGCAGCTTAAGCTTTGCAGCTGCAATCTTCTCCAGGAATGTGTGTCTCATATCCAGAACAGTAAGAGCACTCAGTAGGAAAAAAACTGGGCTGGAACTAGCCTGCTGCAGGGATCAATTAACTGTATTACTGTCAAGAAGTCCTGGGGGTTCATTATCTGAATTTTACTTTCCCAAAGCAGGAGCAATGACTGAGGCAGGTAGTAAGTCCCCTGGAATGTGCAATATTCCTATAGAAGCTACAGGCTTAAGACTCCCATGCAGTTTCAGAAGTCCCATTAAGCAGTGTCCTTTCAAAGGGAAAACTGAAGAGATGCTAGGGAGAAGCAAGTATTTGTAAGGAAATTACTGTGTCTAAACTAGAGCAAAATGGATTAACACTGAGTGCAGTAGAATTGCTGTTTGATTAATCTTAACTTCCTTTTCTCTCTCTTTTTCTTCCTATTCAGGTCAATGACACCATGTTTTCCTTCAAGGATAATGGGATACTTACTGTTGTAGTAGATGCCTGCACTGGCACGGTGTTGGGAAACAAATTATTTTCTGGAGTAGACATTGGGCATGTACATGGTTATTTAAAATCTGGAATTCCACAAAGGTATGTGCAATGACCACTCATTTCCAGTACGTCCTGCAAGTTGTAGCTCTGCTCTCTGACAAGGTTTTAAATAATGATTAATAAATAATAATAGAAGAGCACTGAAAGTGAACAAAACTTGTCTAAGTTCAGGCAAAAGGAGAAACATAGGAGCCATTTATTGGACCGTGTAGCCTTATTTAAGAAAACTAAGCAGATTTTGAACACTTAAAATTTTTCTGGTGTTGCCTTTTTCCTCAAAAATAATTTTCTTTAACACAACGTCATGTAATAACACTGCTTTGCTTAAAACAAGAATAATTTGTTGTTTAATAAGGACAGTGGCAAGGACTATGTGAAAGACACCATATTGTTCTCTCCCTATAGGGAGAAAATTCTTTATCACTAAATAAAGAAAAAAAGTTAGTGTTAGAAAATAATCAGCATTTTACTTTTCTAATTTTGGACCAATATCTAAACTTGATTATTTTGATGCAAAATACTAAACTGTGTTTAAATAACACTTTACAATGATTTTGAAGTTAAATTTAAAATCAGTTTAAAACCAAGAAATTCTAAGTACTTTCAGAAAGGGTTGACTATTTCCATATCAGAGGTACTCATAAGGAATTGGACTCTGAGGGGAGCTAGCTATAATGGCATGTAGTAGAATATTAAAAAAATGTGTTTATAACAGCTGCTGTGTCTGTGCTGTTCCTGATGCAGGTCTATCGTTCTGCTGAGCACAAGAGGTGATATAGCAATTCCTAATAATTTAGCTGAAGCCTTAATGTCCCTGGGGACAGCGAAACCACCTTATCTTCAGAGCAACGGTTGGTGGAAATGTTGCACATTTCTTTGACACCACCTTGGTCTTTGTGTTTATGTTGTCATGGTGGGTTTCTCATGGGGTGTGTGAGAAGGATGCAGCTGGTGGAGGGTGGTTGCCAGTTTGCACTGGTGTGGCTGCTGTGTGTCAGCTCTTGTTGAGAGGGGAGGTGGGCAGCTCTTCAGCAGATAGGGCAGAAAACCCCTTTATCCCATTGTGTGAAGCTTGTTGCAAAAAGAAAGGTAACTAGCAGTTCTTTGTGCCTGTGGATCACACAAGAAGAGTTCCAGGCTTTTTTCCTAAAGCCTGTATTTTGTATTTTGTGCCTCACCCAGCAAATCTATCTTTAAGCAATCTCCTGTGCCTGCCTAGTATTTCCTGTTCTTAAGTAACTTGAAGCTAGAAATGAGAAGCTATTGGTATTTTGAGGGATGATGAGTTTATAGGCTACATGGGGTAACTCTCATCTGTTCAGAGGGATGGCACAAGTTGTGGTTGAGAAGGCAGGTTTCATAACTGTCCAATTAGCTATGTTTTCAAGTTAACATTCCAGGGCATTTAATACTAAGTATTGAGAAAGGAAATTGCAAATCATTATTTCCTTGTGAGGTACATATAAAGCTAAGAGCGGATTAATGTCCTGAATAATATGGGGGAAGGAATTTTTGAAGAGCATGCCTTTTCCTACCTAACCAGTCATGTGTTGTGCTGCAGTGAGCTTGGCTGGTTTGGTAATGCTGAGCTTTTTCTGTCACAGGAAGCTTGGCCCTTCTGGGCTTCAGAGGAAACATTAAGCCATCCTGGATCAAGCTCTTTACCAGTCCTGCTCGGCATGGGCTCATTCAGATAGAAAAGTATATCCCTCTGCAGCTGGAAGAGTATGGCTGTGCCAGAGCAACTAAAAGCCGTCGGAAAGACCTCGAGCTTTTGAAGAAGGCTGCACGATCTCATTAAAGACTAAAATGTACATAAAATCTGGGGAAAAAATGTGAACTAACTTATTTTTTAATTTATGGCATTTTAAACTATATTGTTATCCAAGTAAATCATGTTATTGTCTGAGAGATATTCGCCAGCATTGACTGCTTGAATGCCAATCTGTGCACCTTCTAGTTGTACAAAATATTAAAGAATTTATTAGTATTTGTATAAACAGGTTTCAGAGATTTTTCAGATGTTTGTATTTACTGTAAGCAAGTTCCTTCTGTTTAATACTCCTTTTGTATGTAAGAGGGTATTCATAAAAGCCTTAAGTTTTTAGTAACAGGTGTCAGAGTGCATTTTGGGTTACTTGAAAGTTCAACATCAATGCCTTCATAAACAGCTTGAATTGGTCATTATAACTTAAGCATTTTTCCCTCAGCTGTTTACATGTTTCCTTGGGAATTTATCAGTCAGCTCAGTTACATTCTGAGTCTGCTTTCCAATGTGTTAAAACCCATTTTCCTCTATGCATGCAGCTGACTTCAAGGGATTTCAACTGCAGTAAAAATTGCTCTCCTGTGTGAAAGGTGGAGGGAGGAATTCAAAGATCCAGCCTAGGGCTGGGTGAGGGTTGTGTACCGTTCAGCAGAGTTTTACAAGGCTATGTGTACAAGCATGGTATGCAGAGCAGGAAATTACTCTTGTTCTTTAGGATCACTGTTTATTATTCCCTCTAAATACACCGGTGTGTCTGTAGGAGTTACTTTAATAAACAGTCTAGAAGTTAAGGCTGCATCTTGAGTACAGCTTGACTTCAGCTTAGTCTCTTAAAGGTTTTAGCCAGAAGGGCAAAGCTGAGATACTGTTATTCTCAATTTGTTAGGAAATTAGGCTTCTACTCTTGCAGTGGTGGGTTTTTTGTTTTGTTGGTTTTTTTTGGTTGGGTTTTCTGTTTGTTTGTTTGTTTGTTTGTTTGGTTGGTTTTTGTTGTTGGTTTTGGTTTTTTGTTGTTTGGTTTTTTTGTTGTTGTTGTTTTGGGGGTTTGTTTTGTTGTTTGGTTGGGTTTGGTATGTTGTTTTTGTTTGTTTGTTTTTTTGGTGTTGTTTTTTCTTTAATTATTTTTAAGGCTAATCTCAGCTTTAACTTCTAAGTGAATGGAAAGTGCTCTCAGTTCATTAAGTCATGCCTTCTGCCTTAACTTTGATTCTTTTAGTATACTCATGTTGTTAATTCCTGTTGACTTTATATTAGGTCCATTGATTTCATCTGGTTTTGTTGAAATTATTTGGCTCTGCCAATAGTGTGAAAATCATTCAGAGTAGTGGCACAGCTGCCCTTCTTCAAGATCCTCATCTTTGAAATTAGATTTCAAGGATGTAAAGATGCATTTCATAATAGGGAATAAAAGGTGCCATAGGGCTAAAATGTAACCCTACTTCTAATAAAACTGACATATTTCCTTCTTGTATATGTTCTCATTCATTCAAGCTGGTATAATGTATCTACCATTCAGAGATGCTTTGTGCTTTGAATTCAAAATAGAGTGGCTGTTGGAAATTAACTATATGCCTGTCTTCTCCAAAGATATTGAAAAATTGTGGGGATTTTTTTTGCGCTTTAAAGGAGAGGAGGCACAATATCAAATGTGTTACTTTGTTCAATTAAAATATGCTACCTCAGTGCTTCAATTAAACTGCCTGGTCTAGTGTAGTTTCCTAAGTGAGGAAGGAGGGAGTAAGCAGTATGACACAAGAGTTGCAGTTAACAAATAGATGACCAATATTATTTTTATTGTAAAACCAAGCCAAATGGATGATTGTGTATTTTGCAGTTATTCTGATGTACAGTTCTCTTGTAATGTTTAAACGAAAAGTCATTTTGTTAGTGGAAGCTGTGATAAATCTTTAAGGCTAGCTATAATATTTGGTGTTATTAATGTAGGGCAGTGTGATTTAAATGCTCTGAGTGCAGTAGTGATAGTGTTTGGGGATTAAAATGGCATTAAGGCTTCCTCTATTCTGTGGGTTATGCTCAGCAGAGAAATAGTGATGAGGTAGTGACCCTCAGGCTTGTGAAGTTGGCCATTATTTATGATATTCTGCTGTTCTAAGCGTCTTGTAAAAAATGTCTTTGGAAGTGTCAAGGGTATTCTGATGTAGGGCTTACTGATGAACAATTGGACCTGAAGTTAAAGACCTGTTTGTCTTTTGCGTAAATTTAAATACTTGATAATTAGCATAAATAAATTTTTACATCTGACAAGGCAATAAAATTTTGGGTGTCTTCTGTTCTTGCATCAAGTAATTTTATAATGTGTGCCGTGTGAATAATACAAACTATCTTATTTCAACACCAGTTTACTTGTGAAGTTTGTGGAGTATATCCTACTCTTCGTTCAGAGACAAGGTAGCAACACTGGAGAGGAGACACTGATGGTGACTGAAGTTATGGGCCTGTCTTGGAAGCCAGATATCTCAAAGCCTGTCTGAGCTGCTGAATCTACAGTCATGTCAGTTCAGGGGAGCAAGGAGCAGCATTGTTGCTCACTCGGGGGCATCCTATCCATCTCTTTAACTACCTAGTGGGGGAGTAAAGAACATGAAGCCAGCCGTTCTCAGCAGTGCCCAGTGGCAGAGAAAAAGGGGCTCTGGGCACATTGAAATACAGGCAATTCCACAAAAAGAAAAGTAAAGTTTTTATTGAGTAGGTGGTCAAGCACTAGAATTGATTGCCAGAGCACCTGTGGAGTGCTTTTTCTATGGGGGAGCAGCTTTAACTGACCCTACTTTGGGACAGCAAGTGTCCCCAAAAAAACCAGTGAGCCCTCTTCAGTGGTGATGCCAGCCAGGTGCTCATGTAGTTGTGGGCAGTTAAGGCCACTGGTGAAGTTAAAGCCTCTCTCTTCAAGCCTGCAAGGGCTGAGCCAGACACTTCTTGTGTCTCAAACTCAGTGAGTCCCCAGACCCATTCCAAAAGGCATTGTAATTGCTTCTTCATGCTCAGGCTTTGTATACAAATCGATTGTTTTCCATTCCTTGCTCAAATTATGTTGTTGTGCAGTAAAGAAATTGAAAAGCAGTAACCTTTCTACTTCAAAATGTGAGCTTTACCCAGTCATTATTATCCTTTGTCTTCTGGTCATACTTGTTCTAGCTCTTATGGGAAGGTTTTGACCCTTCCTAGAGTTCACAAACTTATTTTTCTTTCCTAATGCCTTCTCTTTGCCCTGTGTCTTGGGCTAGTTAAAATTCTGATATAATAATCAGTATTGAAGTACATAAGGCTACCTCTGGCCTAAGAAAATTTATGAGCTTTTTAATTATATAAATGGGGTCTACTGCAATTTTGCAGATTAAATTTATACTACCAATTGAAACTTGTTAAGTAAAAAAAAGCTTTTTCTGGCCACTGANAGGGGCGGGCTTAGGTGTGGAAAGTAGTTTTTGGATATAATAGGAACAATTTTAAACAGAGAAGAGACTACCATTACCTCCCAGTACCTGAAGGTACAGGATTGCTGCAGAGGGACTTTTTATAAGGGCATGTGGTGATGGGGGAATAGCTTCAACCTGAAAGAGTATAGCTTTAGGTCANCCTGGTCTAGAGGGAGGTGTCCCTGCCCATGGCAGGGGGGTTGGATCTGGATAATCATTAGGTCCCCCTTCCAACCCAAGCCATTCTATGAATCTAAGTACAAAGGAAATTTAACTGCCTTGCCTGGAGAGTGAATTCTTTGTTTCATCTTTTTCCAAGTTGAATAGGTTGACAGGTGAATATTCTAATTCATAATATTTTTTGAGGAATTGTTCATAGAACATACAAAGACCTGACTTTATTTATAGTTTATTCTAAATGGAAAATAAAAACTAAGTGGTATTTCAGGATTATTTTGGTGTGGCAATTATTCTAAGTAGAAAAGATCATTGCTAGAACTGCTATTAGCAGCTGGAAACACAACTGTCTATTTCCATGCAGCATTTCCAGTGACATTTTCAGCAGATACCCTAAAGTCAGTCCAGGGTGTGTTTTGTGTAATTGGTAGCTTTGGGGGATGGATCTCAGATGATATAATCTTTTTAATATCTGTGAAGTTCATGAGCAGAAGATGGTTTATTCCATCTGTAGGGTGTGAACCATGATCTAATAATTTTCCTTCAGCTCTGGTGCAAATGACTGGTATATGTTCGTAGTAACAGCAAACAACATTATAGTTATCTGTGGTCTCATTCCTACTTCCAAAAAATTATTTCTATGATGGGCATCATTCACTAGTATATATTGCACATTTCTGCTTTTTAATTGTTTTTAATAGTGTAATATAAATTTCCATATGCAGTATGTTTTGGTTACATTCTTCTTTTTAGCATTCTTCTGTTATATCAGGTTTTTCTGTCCTACACTACAGTGAAATACAAAGTGTTAGAAGATATTGGTATCTATAATCTTATGAATCAGAGCAGCATGCACAATTGCCACTGGATTGATTCTGCTAGCCAGCAGACAAACATGCAGTAAGAACTCATTGTCAGGCTTTAATAACTCAACATGGAAGAAAATGAAGATATAAGAAAAATTGTGTGCAGTCTCTATTCTCTATTAGCTGTTCACGCTTTCTCTTTTTGCTTTGTAGGGACCCTCACCACTTTCCTCTTAGCCCTTAAGTGCTGGGATGCTGCTCTGTTTTTGTAATTCTCTAGGGGAATGGTTTCTCCCTTCTGATCCCCCTAGAGTTTCCTTACCACACAGAGTGACCCTTCCTTCCTTCTCTGCCCCCATTGGCTATGGTCCAACTATCTTTTCCCTGAGCAGGGGGCTATATAATGCCTCGCCCTTCCTTGTTCGCTCTCTTTCCCCCCTGGAATTTCGAAGAATAAACGCCTGGGACAAAGGTCCTGGGGAAAGGGCCTCTTCTGAGATCTTTATCTCGTCCTTGGTATAATTCCCTCCAAAGCCTCCTAATAACTGAGCTAGCTCAAGCCCCCGGTGGCGGGCAGAGGGTAATTTTTGCACTCTGTTAAGTATCTTATTCCCACAGGATTTTCCGTTTCTGCTATTTCCAACATTTTGCCATCTGCAGATTTATCTGAGTAACTGCCAATCCTTCTTTTCCATTACATCTATTTTCAAAGTTTCTTAGAGAGTGGGTTGGACCTCCCCTGTTTCTCCACCCTTTTTGAGTTTCAGCATGTTATTGGACTCTTTGTGGTGGCGCATCTCTCCCACTGCCTCCTCAAGCTACACTGACTTCAGGCATGCTCATTAGGCCTTGGCCTTGATGTGGGAAATTACTGTGGCTAAAGCCAATTCGCTTGCACCCCTGAAAAACAGTGGTGCCAAGTGAGAGAACCTTTGAACTCCCCTGGACCACTGTGAGGTGTGACCAGAAATCTCCCTCAGAGTGGGCACCTCTCCGAGCCAGTGAAGGATACTTAGGGATGGCAGTGAATGCTGACCCCATCCTCAAGGCTCAACCCTTCACCTACCGAGAAGGCACAAAGGCATCCCATGTGAGTATTTCACTGAACGTGGGGACAGTTTTTCACAGGTATATACCTTGTACATACTCCTCTGTCTCTGTGTGCATACAAGTGCAAATATGCTATAGCATTACAGCAACTGTGCTGTGAATGTTGCTGTCTTAGATGCTTAGGTACTTCAGATCTTTTAAGTTAGACCTATAAGTGAGTTGCTGTTGTGCTTGCAGTAAATTCTATAGACTCTTCTGACAAATTGTTTAAGTCAGGCTATTGATTGAGTGCTGTTGAGTGCTGTTAGATTTAAATGATGTTAAACCCTTTAGGCCTAAACCTTTGGTCAAGTCCAAGGCCCAGTTTGGCAAGGGCATCCACTCTAAACCTTGTGATTCAACAGGAGAATTATCTCCCTTATTTCTTTAAATCCTTACCCGTTCCCATCCTAACCTTTTTCCCATCCCCAGCTTCTATGTATGTAATTTTAAATCAATTTTATATTTAGACTGATTGATTCTGATTTTAGTCTGATTTTTGTGTGTGCTCTAACTATCCAGTAAATCATAGTTTGCCAACAAACTTTTTTACACTTTCACTTCTATGCTAAACCTACTTTACCAGTACCTTTGCCAGTGATTCCTTGAGCAACCTAATACACTCATTCATGACTCTCTTAACAGAGTCATCACTCAAAATATTAGTTATTTAATAAATTTTTCTGCTCCTTGTCATTCACATTGTAGCAACATGTTCAAAATCAAAGAGATGCATACCTTTGGCGAATAGGCATCAGGTGTGGGGACACTGCCTGTGTCACAGAATCACAGAATCAGTCCCTTGGAAGGGACTACAGCAGCTCATGTGGTCCGACCTTTCTGCTCAAGATGGGTTGTTCTGGGGCATTGTATCCACACAGTTCTAGAATCTCAAATTAAGGAGACTCCACAAGCTCTAAGTGTCAAACTGAAGGAATTAATAGGACAGAACTTGTGTAAAAATGTTGATTTCCACTCAACACAGTACACAACTATGTTGCTTTCTGAGCATCAAACAGGCCCTTTGTAATCTGTCAGTCAGGGTGGGTTTGAATTCTTCCACAGGCATCACATTGAATGAGCCAGATTAAACACTTTGCAGTGCAGGTTATGGAATCTGAGTGTCAAAATGAGTCTTAAAAATGCTGATATCCCTTATTAGTAGGGATAATTGGTTGGGGTTTTTTTCTTATTCTTCAGCTTCCTTACTTTCACACTTCAGTCACTGTGCACTCTTTACCCCTCACATGCTCCCACCCTGGGCAGTCCTACACAAATAACATTACACTTACTAGTGGCGTACAAGCTCAGTTTCCAAAATGAAGCTAATAAATAAAGTTCACACTAATACACATATGTTTAACAGTTATTGATTATACAAGTAGAAAACAAGTTAATTACAATTTCTAGATTTATGTGTCTTTAATACATAGGTGTGTAAACAACTCTATTTTCCAAAGGAGATCCTAAAAATTACAAAAACATTTTTGTGTGGAAACAGTTCCCCTGTTTGCCTGTGAAAGTCTGATCTGTGAAAGAGTAAATGATATTACAAATTGCCTAGAACTGAAGTTGTTAAGGAAGGTCACAGTTGGATCGCCCCAGAGCACAAGGTCTCAATACAGAGCTTAACAGGGAAGCAAATGTTCTGTTAGGTGCACAGTGTATGGTAAATTTAAATAAAAATCCTTTTTTCTCTCTCACGGGTGACTTTACATACACTACAACCAATATGTGAACCCACACCTACCGTTAACCAAATTCTGGTCCATGGGTTTAAAAGACTCAAAAACTCTGTATCTTGACTGTAAACAATAAGAATTCTCAGAAATGTTATGCAAAATGTTATGCAAAAGTAATGAAGCTGTAGAGACATGTCATTTGCTAGAATATACCTGCAAAATGAAAGTACAAAGTGAGATGAAGTGTCTCGCTAGGCAGAGATGCAACAATATAGGTACAGGCAAATCCTTTATCTCTAAAGACAGTAATTACCCTGACCATCGTTGTAATTATTTTAAGCTGTCATTCAACAAATGCTTAACTTGTGAACAAGCTATGTGAGGTTAAGGCCATAGGAACAAATGTTTGAATGCAAGCATAGGGTTTTGTTCATAATTGTTGCAGAAGTAATTTGGCCATTTGTACCTAAAGTGAGTGTTTAATTTTTCTTTCCTTTTTGTAGTCCATTACAAAGTTCTTATATTGGACCTGTGAACCTTCTTCATAAACAATTAATGAACCAACTGCATCCAGAGGACCCATCGGTGAGATTTTGGGAAAAAAAAGCAAACAAACCCCACCTTTCTCCATGTAACATGCAAGGTGTGTGGGGGTTCGTGTGTGTATATTTTCACTGACTTTTCACAGATTTCTCTGCCCTTCCTTGGCATTGATACATCTGCTGTACGGCTTATTTTTCATGTGACAGGTAAGTTACAGGAATACAATTGTACGTAACTTTTTGGAAGATAGGAAGACAATTATGCTGATACCAAGAATATGAAATCCATATAAAAATCCACTAGTAATGGGATATCCAGATCTTCAGGTCTGGTTTTGAAATCCAGTGCAGTAGCTGTATACAGAAATATTTTCATTTCCAGCAAAGTCACCAAAGCTCATCCTCAAAGCTTCTTTTACTGGGTGTGTAGAGACTATCCCAGGCAGTGGGGGAATCACAGGATAGAGAAAGAGAGTTGATACATCATGGAAGAGAATTAGTTTAGGAAAGAAGTGTCTGTAAATGTTGTCATGATTTTTCTTTTTCAGACAAAGCATGTCATAAACAGGAATAGGTTCCTGTGCAGGAAACAGCTCTTCCATAAAAGGGGCCAGGGAACAGAGTGTGACACAGACCAAGACAGTGTCAGAGCAAGAAAAACAAGTACAATGGCTACTGATTTCCTTCCTCTGTCATGCATAATTCATTGCAGAACTACAGAGAAGCAAATGCTCCAGCTTTCAACACAGTTATCACATCTGATTCAGACAGAGTAATGTATGCTCTCATCCTAACAGATATTTAGATCAAAAGGTAACAGATATGGAAAAGCAAATGGGGGAAGATGAATGCATTTGCCAGCAAAATAATTTTCCCAGGAATATTACCAGAAAAAGGAAAGTTTTCTTCTGAAGGAAGTTTTTCAAGAAAAGATTGGCATCAAGTTATGAACCACTTTGACCAGTTGAATTTACTTTTTTGTACCTCCAGCAAGGTAAAGCTTGTGAAGCAAGAAGTGCTATGATCTGTAAAACTAAAATTTACTCCTATTGACTTTACAAGCACTGCCATCAGATACAGAGAATACCCTTCATGCACTGTGCTCTCATGTTCAGAGAAACCATAGACAAATTCACAGAAGTGTCACACCTGCCTGGCTGGAGGATATGGCTGAGCAGCTCAGTAATTCAGTTCAAAAGAATCTGTAGCCAGTATTTCTGGAGTGAAACGTTTTGGAGTGAGGCTTCTTTGAAACACAACTTTTCTTGAGCCTTTCAGGAGTGTTAGATAGTGAATGGTATCTCAGACACTGGAGGCTTGTGATTGTTTGCAAAAGGTGTTTTTGGTGTGTCTCAGCTACGGCTTGTAATGGTGAGTGGTCCCTTGCTGGGGTATTGGCAGCTGCAGCATGCTTGAAGCCAGAAGAGGCAGTGCCAAATGGCACGGATTGTGGATTGCTTTACCACTTGGCACCTGTCCAGCAGATACTGCAATTTCAGGAGATCTCCGTGCCAGGCAAAACAACAAAGAAAGTCTTGCCACCACATTAACTGGTTAAGATCAATTTGCTGTAGTAAAAAAAAAGGTCACTTTAATTAATGGTTCAGTGTAAGCCTCTAAATTGAAATTTTGATGGAGAGAATTAGAATAACCTTTGAGTGAACTTAGCTGGAGCTATCATTTGAGCACCACAATAAGAAACATAAAGCGTGCATTGCCGTGAGAGCATATTAAAGAGTATCTTGGATGGGAGCACTAGAGAAATGAAGGAAGAATTAAAAGAGACAACACAAGTTATTGAAGAAGAGATTTTTCTTGCTTCTTAGCTCCCACTCCAACCTGAGCATTAAACTGCAGATGTTACTGACAGAAAATCTCCAACATGTGTCCATCTTCAAACACAAACCTGAGAGCAGGCTTTTGAGTAAAACATGAGGCTGACTATCAGCATGACTGAGGATCATGGTTTAATCAACCAGCAGAGATGTTCTCAGATAGATCTGCAATAGCTCTCATGCCATTTTACATTGTAATTAAAAAGCACAACAAAACCCTGAGAAGCCTCTTGTATTAAAACATGGCAACAATGTGCTGGAGACAGGAGACATTGAACTTGGTTGGGAGGTAGGAGACTGTTTTTCTCATCTTGGTTTTTTTTTTCTTTTAAAGCTATGGTTTCAACAAACGTTAGTGTGTGGGCTCTGAAGAGCAGATATGCATGGCAATAAAGATAGCTTCTGCCTTTCAGTAGCAGATTGCAAAGTACAGATGGAGATAGAGGACAGCAGCTGCATTGGAATATTTGATGCCAGCTAATTGCAACAGCAGCCTGCTCCAAACATGCTTGTAGCTGAGCCTGTGGAGTTGTTTGTTCTTAACCCATTGCCTACATATCTTCTTTAAAACTGTGCAGGGGGTCAGGCACCATGCATTGCCCAGCACACCATATCAAGAGGGGCATCTGAGTCCTTTTTTCCTTGCCTGTTACAGAGTTTAAACATCTATTTGATATTTTTTTGTCTCCTGGTCTTAGCCATCATTTTTTCCCTCAACCATTAAGAAAAAAGGCTCAAGAAACTACCAGGAAACCTGGGCTGATTCCATGAGAATGTGTAGGAGTGAGATGGGGACCCATCAGGTCACTGGAATGGCCACAGTGAAGGGTCCCAGCAGTGACAGTCCCTGTTGGTGGGAGTGTGACTGTCAGAGTCTTGTGAATGGTCAGGCTGGAAAGGTCCCTGAGCTTTTGTTGTGGCTTATGCTGCACAGTTTTCATAGCAGAGCAACAAAGTTGGAAAGAAAAGGTTTCCCAGCAACATTCCTGTGAAGGGAAAGCCTAGGATCCCAAATAGCTTTTCAAAACTATTTTTATCATCCATATTTGAATAAGAATTATGTTATTCTTATGCCTGTTTGGGCTTTTTAACATTGTTTATTTTTTCATGCAGGGCTTTATATTTCAGCAGAGGGCACTGTGACCATACTTAGAATTCAAGCCATTGATTGGGTCACGTGAAAATTGAAAAATTTTATTCTGTTTTTCTTCAGTCCTTAGACCACTGGGTTTTGCACATAGGATTTACTTATTCTTATATACCAGTTTAATCACTGCCTCTTCATCATAGCTAAAAGACGGGAAGCAAGTGAGAAAAACTGCTTATTGACTTAACATATTTTAAAATAAAATAATAACCTCACTTTTCTGAAGGGAAAAATTCGCTAAGTAAAGGCTTGGATATTTTTCTTCTAGGGTACCATAGTTTCCCCCAGTACAACGATGTACTGAGTAGACATTTTAACAGTATAATGTAAGCATTTTAACAAAGAATTTACAAAAGCTACTCTATCAGAGGATATCAACACAAAGGGCAAAACCACCAAAACCAGCAGTTTGTTCCTGCTGTAGCCCAAGGTCACTGGCCACTGCACCTCCAGCACCTCCAGCATCTCCAGCTGCCAGGCTGCCCCTGCTCTGTCAAGCACTGTGAGCTGAGCAGCTCCTATGTGAATAGGAAGCAAAGGTGTTGCTATCAGTTGCACTTTGACTGATCCTATTCATTCAGGTGCTGCACAGAAAGTGCCAATAAAAGGGTAGCAATAGAGATCTTTCATACAAGGCAGTTTAGGTAGCTGATAATATTCCCTAAGAGATAAGTCAGTCAAATCTTTCAGGACTGTATATTTGTATGAAAAAATTAGGTCAGGATAACAAAAAGAAACTAATACAGGCTAGTAAAACCACCCTTTATTTTTTCTGCATTGAGTCACTTCTGTCCAACTCTTATGTTTTATTTAATGCTATTATATCCTAAAGTGATATTTGCATTTATCACAGATCATACATTACTTGGCAGGGTTGCTTTGAGCTCTCCAGATAGGAAATCTTATTCAAGATATCTCCATTTGGTTTTGATGGTAGCATATGTCTGAGGAAAAACAACTTGTTTTTTAAGAATGACCCTCTTCTTTCCCTTCCTCTCTGGATTAAACATTATATTTTTGCAAAACAGAAACACGAGCACCTTGTGTTTTAGGCATCAGGTTTTAATCCTAGGTTCTGCAGGGTGCTGTGGTATTAGACACTCATTATTTTCTGTGGCACGTGATCCACTCCATGTGGTTGTTGTGTTGGTGTTGGTTGTGATCCATTATACAGGACTTGTACAAAAAAGACCTTGGTAAGGGTGGGAGAGACCTTGGGAGACCTTGGGAGGCTCTTTGTGGTTCACAGGTGTCTAATGCCAGTACTTGGACCAGGTAATACAGAAAGGGGGGTGTGTGGTAGAGTCCTGCCCTGCTGCAGTCATATGTCCTGAGAATTTTTTCTAGCCCCATGGATATGCAATGCACCTGATAAATACAACAGTTTTTAGACAAAAGTTTATGGCATATTTGCCCACCACCTTGTTGACAGGTTGCCTTAACAAAGAGCTGTCAGCAGGATCCTTCTAATCAGATAAATCTTTTTCTTTAAAATTTTCTAAGTAACAAATCTACCTGCTTGTAAAAGTCAAACGACAGTGACCTCTATCTAATTATTTCCACCCACAGGAAAAATTGCAGTAGTACAATTGTTCCTATTCCACCCACAGGAAAAATTGCAGTAGTACAATTTGTCTGAATTTTTTTATGTGTTTGATTTGGGGGTAAACATGACAGCTGAAACTAACAGGATCCTCAGTGGCAAGGTGAGAACAATGCCTGTGTTTTTCACTTGCACTTTTCATTTGACAGGTTACCTGCCTTGTTCCTTTCAGAAGATTGATGGGTTTTACTGTGTGACTCCATTTGTCCCCCACTGCCCCACAGAAATAACCTCTGTGTCATTCTGCCCTGCACAACCAAACCAAGCAATTTAAAAAATATACTTACCTCCATTTGTGATTCTAAATGATGCCATTCCCATCATGTTTAAAAGCCTCTCTCTGGTGTCTTCTTGTGAGCCTGTAGGTAGTGCAGGTCTCTAAGAATAAACAGTCTTGCCTTTTTACTCTGACATTTATAATGTAGCTGCCACTTACTATTCATTTGTTTTGTCTTATAAAACACAAAAAGACTGCCACACTGCCTTTTACTTGTCACCCCCAGGCTTGCATAAAATGAGTAGCATGGAAAGTAAGGCTAAATGTTTAACTTTTTCAGAATTTTTTTAAATGATTTAACATTATGTGAGAAGAAGGAAGAAAAGACATGCACTGTATATTTGTACTGGCTTGAAATGAAACAGTAATGGTGATGACCAGAGTGATGAGGATAAACTATGGCATGACTGGCTTAAACATTTCTCTTCATGTGAGATGGACTTTATGTAGCTATGTTGTCGTTTATTGATTTGAAAAAACAAA
The DNA here is from genome assembly GCA_013397395.1 of Sinosuthora webbiana. Lineage (NCBI taxonomy): Eukaryota > Metazoa > Chordata > Aves > Passeriformes > Sylviidae > Sinosuthora > Sinosuthora webbiana. The sequence continues at coordinate 61,732 of VXBN01010959.1, read as the reverse complement.
AAAACACCAAATAAAACTGAAAAAAAAATTAATTGAATTTTACTAATTTGTAGCACATCCATTGCAACAGAAATGAGTTAGGACTCCAGTCTGACTAAATTAATGAACTCTAAATAGCAGTTCAGTCATGTAAGATCATCCCCCTTGTATTTCTTGTGGATAAAACTGCAAATTGCCCCCATGAAATTTCAGCTGAGCCCTGTCAGGCTGCGGCAGACTGCAGAGAAAAAAAAGGAGTTTGCAATTGTTGCATTTCATGGAGGTGTGACTTAGAAGATGAGCTGGCCTGGGAGGGGGCAATATTGAAGATGAGAAGAGCAGGTACTGGAGACATGGGAAACACACATGCAGGTCTTAGTGGCCCCATCAGCCACAGGAGCAATTGGGGGCCATAAGCAGGAGTGGGGGAAACAGCGTTGCTCACAGCAGCCATGGGCAGTGGAACTGGTTCTCTCAGAGCCAGAGAAGGATGTCCAGGCATCCCCAGGGCAGGAGTGTCCCGTGGCTAAGCAGACTTCTGAGAGCCACCCTCATCCACACACTTGTGGCACATTTCTGCCCTGGCCATTGGTAGACAAAGGAGACCCTGCAGCACAGAAGAGAGGGCAGGGAGACTAAGGCGGAGATGTTAGGAAAGAGAAATATGATCTGGCTCATCATTTGTACCCCATCAGCTGCTTTCCTCTGCCCATTTCCTTAATTTCCTTCATACTCCTCCTTGCAGGGGCAGCCTCTCTCCCAGCGTCCATATCCATCGCACTAGCTAGACTGATAACTCTGGATGAAGTACTTAACTTAAACCATCAAGCCTTTTTGATTCTTGCCATGCAAATGGTTTAAATGGCTCCATTCTGAGCTTAATGCTCTTCCCTTCAGAAATATTGCTGACTCTCTGGTTTTGATTAGGTTTTCATTTAAAAGTGATACAAGCATGTTACTATATTGTATTATCCATTTCATAATCAATTTTACCTAATTTAGGATCTGATACCTGTGAAGATGATTTCTTGCCTCACATTTAACATTGGCTCTGGTATCTTTTTTTAATTTGTGCACAAATCCAGCAATTTTTGCTGATTTCATTCTGGTCTTTCCCATCTTCCAATCTTTGATGCCGATTTTTTTGTTAACCTGCTCAGCACTGGTTTTTTGTTGCAAATTTTTGTTACATCTGCTGCTGTGTACACACCTAGTCGAATTTTTAGAAACTCTCAGGATGACCACATATACATTTCACTGTGTCATAAAAAGGGAGGTAGCTGAAAGTCACATACCTGTTTTCTTTATGCTGAGGTGCTAGTAAATATTGTCAGGCCCTGGATGTTGATTTAGTATGACTTGATTCTCCAAGAGGACTTTTGCTTCTCTCAGTCTAAGCTGGTTACAAGGCAATCAAGTCTCTATGAAAATTTGTTGAGATGGATACTGGCTGAAGAGAAGAACTGTCTTTGTGCTCAGGCTTGGAAACTTTGACCTGAAAAGAGTGGTGTGGAAAGGAGAGTAAAATCTTGAGTCAGCTGCCTGTAAATGTATGTCATTCAAACCCAACAGTTTACAACCTAAGCACATGTTTAGCCCAGCAGGCAACACTGTATTATAAATGCTCTCAAACACAGCTGAGAGCCAAGAGCAGCAGACTATGTTTACCTTGAGACCCAGCTTTGCTACTCTGCAATGCTGATGGCATGAAGCTCTCCAGGCACGTTCACAGAGAATCATGGAATCACAGGACATCTCTGATTGGAAGGGACCCACAAGGCTCATTGAGTCCCACTGTCTGGTCCTCAGGGAATTACCTAAAACTAAACCATATGCTTCAGAGCATCCAGGTGCTCCTTGAACTCTGTTAGGCTTAGTGCTGGAACCACTACCATGTGGAGCCTGTTCCAGTGACCCTGTTTAGTACTATCAGGATCTGATGAAATTATTACATTTTGAAAAACCTTTTGGTGGAAAAGGCATCCATTTTGACATGGGCTGCTTTATAACAGCTTTATTTCTCAGTTAGTTGTTCTTGCTTTGGAACTGATATTTCTATGTTCCAGCAGGAGTTTGATAGCTACTTTTACCAGGAGAAAACTGTTAGAAAAGTAGCTATTACAATACAAATATTTTAAAACATTTTCTGCATTTCAGATACTGACATACTGTCCATAACACAGAGTAAAAATGGATGCAGACAGATAGATATATAAATATGCAAACACTTGTCAGGATCCTGGTGGTAACTTTGTTTCTCAGTCTTCACATTCAGCATGTACTACAGTGGCTCTTTTGGGGTCTCATTTGCTCTATTTTAAGTATCACTGGATTCATGAAATTATTTCTTGTACATGGGAGACAATTACATGAAAGGCTTGGTATCCAAACTCCAATTTCAGTCTCTTGTTGGTGCAGAGGGCTGTTCAGCTCAATCCTCATGTATCACATATAATGTTGATGGGAAGACTTCCTTTCCTGAAAAGAAATGTTTCTGTCAAATCACTCTGCATCAAGTAAATAAATCCTGAATGGAGATTTTGGGGAAAAAATATTTTAAAGAAAGATTTATTTTTTTCATCAGCTATGTTTAAGCTAGTCAAGCTAACCATGCATGTCACTATTCCATTGCCTCTGTTTATGTTGGATTTCATAAGTAACTGAATTTTTCTTATGATTTATTTCTGGTGAACTTCTGGAGCAAATATTTTTTACTTTTTCATTCTTTTGTTTTTTATTCTTGTCTCTCAATTTTCCATTATTTTTCTATTGTTCTTCCATTCTCCTTGTTTGCAAAAGTGGCACAAAATAGACTTATACAGAGGAGTGCATTCTATACCTAAAATCCAGCCTACCAACAGAATTATTGTTTGCAAATTGTGCTGGTATTTGGTAATTGACAAGCCTTGCAAAGAGCAGTATCAGCAGCCCTCACATACTAGGATTTTTCTAATCAGGTAATCTAACTTAATCAGCTGTAGAAAGATTTGAAGCCACTGCTCTGATATTTGAATGAGAAAAAGGAAATGATGAGGCTCTGGGCAGAGGGGTTTAAAGGCTGACTGCCCTTTGCTCCTCACGGATTTCCATAGGCAGCCCTGTGGGTTGTATTGGCAGCGACTCCATAACCATCTTCTTTTCCTTCTAATATGGGAGTCACACTGCTGCTCAGCTCCTTGGATGGTCCACCTACAGCCCCATTTCTGTTTTCTGCTCACAGCTCTGTACCCTTTGACCCAGCCTGTGGGGACAGTGTTTCCCAGGGCCCTCAATCCAGTATTTCACCTGGATTGTGCCCACACTGCTGTTGCTATGCTGTAGGTCTCACGGCCTTCCCCGTGGCCAGCCCTGTGCTGTTACAGCAGATTCTCCTGTGAAGTAGTTGCCAGTGGGACGAGGTTCATTTCTCTATCTCCCTACCCTGCAGCTGCTGCTCTAGCTTTCATTTGGAGACTCAGGAGACCCAGTAACACACCAGCACAAACCTCAACAGAGGTCTGCCAAATGTCCTTGTGGGCTATAAATTCTGCATTCTTTGTGTCCAACATGATTGATACATCCTTCTTCTTATGCTTTGTTAACTCCCACCTAGGTCTAAGATCACTGAAGCATATCAAACCCTAAACTTTAACAAAGTGATTCTACCAAAACATAATTTATCTTTCGAACATTTGGACATCAAAAGCACCACCAGCCAGCAGAGACTTCAAACAGTCCCTGATGAAACCCTGTTGTTCTAGTAAGGGAAAAAGCTTTGAGGTAAATCACCTGTTGCATTGGGAGGGAGGAAGGACACCCACACTTGGGAGGATGTTACTCTGAGGACACCACAGCACTTTTGCTCCCTGCACCCCCCCTGCTCCTTTTTTTTTCCTAATTTTCCTCTGAAAGTAACTGACCATTAGAGTCATTAAATGTCGCCAGCTACAGACCCTGCCAACATGTTTTAGTGCATGGAAATCTGTCTGAAGACATTTTGTAAAGCAACTTTCTCCCACTATTATGAATTGTTGTGAAGAGTTTTTCATGACCACTTTGTGAGAGGTTTTACTTAAATGTTATAAGAATTATAAATATACTATATTTGTATGGCATGTTTTTGCTGTGCCTGCAAAAGAAATACAGATTTTTGAAGCGAAATAAGGTGCATCCATTGACAATCTGTCACATTCAAACTTGTTATCTAGTTAAATTACATGCTAGGCTGCTGCCCCCACTAGCTAGATTTAACAGATTTATAGATTGCTTTGTAGTAATGCTTCTGCTCCTTGTCCTATCAGGTCCAGCTATCTTATCCACTCCTATGTGTTCCTTCCTATCTATTAGAGTTCTTTAATAAATAGTACTTTAATCTGTGCTAGTGAAAACTTTTGCTATTCAATAATAAAAAGAGTGATTTTGTTTAAGTTTTAGTAGGTTAACCTTAATTTGTTGCAGTGTAGCAACCTCTTTTTATGTAAATGAAAAGTTACACACAGAAACATACATATGTGTCTGACTTCAGATTTTTTCCTCAAGTACATGTCTTAAAACTTTTGCAGTGCAGCTAGAGAAACCCTTTGAAAAACTGACACATTGGCAGAAATTATTGAACTATTGAATTCTAGATAACCTGAACATGTTTACATTGCAGAATGCTTAAACTGTACAGCTCATCACAGTCTACTGGCTCAGTCTGAGATGTATTTTAAAAACTATTAATATAATCTGAGGCTTTGGGTGAAGACAGAAGTGTAACATACACATGACAGTCTCCATTTGGTCTGACTGGAAGGTAGCCTTAAAACTTTACCTCAGGAAGCACATCAGGCAGCAGGAACATGGATCGCTTCAAAGATGGAAGCATAAATCAAAATTTCCCAAATTTTTTTTTTTTCTAGCAGTTTTAAATATCAGGAATTGCTACCTTGCATATGGATGTTAGAACTTTTCACTCTAATTAAAGTCGTGAGGTTTTTAGGTATCACTAATTTTTATTGCACCCAAACCTTGAGTATGTGGTGAAAAATCCATGCCTAAATGTTTCATGCATAAGCATTAAGTCAGAATGATATTGGAAGTTCAGTTCCTCCATGGAGAAACTTTCTTTGTTTTGGATTATTTTTCTGTCTCTTTTAAAGTAATTTAACATCATCTGGAAAGCTGCATGTACTGTTTCACTGATCAGCATCCACTGCCTTTTTCTAATCTTACCACAGTACACTGATAATCACAGCTGCACGCTATGCACAAGAATATTTTGGTTTCCTGAAGATATCAACCACTAGAAAGTAAATAGTGGAAATGAAGCAGCCATAATAGTCTAGGTTCAGGAGTGAGGCAAAGTTTGTGGAGAATGGTGAATGGTTTTGGGGGAGGGAGAACATAAACTGTGAGGAACACAACCCCCTTGGGAATCGAGGTGAGACCAAAAAGTGTTTGCTGTCTTTCAAGAAATCTTTGGCTACCTGGAGATGGAAATTTCTCTTCCTCCATAGGTACTCTTTGAATAGAAAAGCATGTGCTGCATGTCTCCTTGGGAGGGGATGAGAGGCCTTGTGGTGCAGAATGCACAACTTCACACTGCAGCACTTCCATCACTTTGCTCACACCCTCTAACAATGCTTTTTTTCTGCAGAGCTCCAGAGGCTTGATCTGACTTCCTGACTTCCTAGTCTGGCTTTTCCACATGGCATGCTTATTTCAAATTTTTATCTCTGTTTGGATGTTTCATTAGCCATCATAAGCAATTTTATGGATGGGAGAAGAAGGGATCTACAGTTGTGGGGAAAAAAAGGTGGCATTTTGAAAAGAAATGAAATATAAAATAGACAAATCTGAAGACAAATGTCTGACATACTCCTTTATGCATTAAAACATTTCCAGATTGATGGCAATTTTATATAGAATACTCTGTTAGGGGATCCTTATTGTGAATCCAACTCTTTGTCCTCTTCTGTCAGCCAGTATTTGATGCAAATTAATCGCATTTTCAATAGTATGATCTAGTTTTCTCTTTGGGGTTTTATTCTACATTATACATTTATTCTACATTATCTGCAATACCAGAAACACCCTTTATCATATGACTAGATGCTAGAGAAGTCCAATCCATTTCCAATATGTAATCAGTCTTCACTTCTCTTTGATCATTTAATCAGCAGAACCCAAAAATGCAAAATAAACTATGTAAATACCTGTATGTATAGCATGGTCATGACACAGTGGATCTCTTATCACACTAGCAAAGTACAAATAGAGGGAAAAATGGGAGAGATACATGGAACTCACAGAAGCCACACATTCTGACATGCTGTTAAATAAAAGTGTGATCTCCGTGACCTTTATTACATATATGAAGGGTGATTCAGATACCTTCTGCTAAATGACTGACTTTTCCAGGTCCTTCACAGTCATAAAGTAGTGGTAGGGAAAGTTTTTAAAAATATACAAAATTGATTGACTCTCTACAGAACTAGGCAAATACCTGTGATTAGTGTACAGAATGATGTTGAAATGCTATTAAATATTTTTTTAAAAGTCATTCTGATCTTGCTAAATAGCAAACTGAGTAGTAGCCTAATTTTTTAATGAATCCCTTATCAAGTAAGTTGTTCCACCAATCTCCAGCTATTAATTTGAAGCTTAAATGAAAAACTCTATTAACATTTTGTCTGTGTCCTCTCATTTATAATATTGAGAAACATTGTTATGAGAACAGATGAGCAGTGAGACATGTGCAGTCTGGGATTTCTTGAAGGATGCATCCTCAATAATGTCAGCCCCTCTTGAAGATTTCCTGCACACTGGTGGGTGGGTGCTTTTCTTGTCTCAGCTATGGATAGTATTCTCCTTTTGCTACCCAACAGCAAACCATTGGGTTTGAATATGCTGTGATGTCTTTCTGGAGGTCTGGATGTAAGAGTCTGTGTGTGAATGCCATTAAAAATCAACATGCATCTAGCTGGCTCCTTAAATCTTGGTCCAGACTCATCTCTGTTTAAAGGATAAATTCTATACATGTTAAAACAAAATGAGATGAGCTTTGCAAATGAATTTCTCATTTTAAAAGAATGGAAAAAGTGAAAGATCATGAGTGACTGATATTGCCTATTCAAGGGACTGTATTTCCAACTCATAATGTAGTTGGAAAAATGAAGTATTTGACCAATACAAGGGTCTATATTCATTCAGAAGTGAAAACAGAATTTAATTTTCCTGGGTCAAATGAAAGAGTAGCCCAGATAGGCTTCTTTGGGTAACAAAAGCCATCTTGTTTTCACTCTTCTAATATACACATTTTGTTTAAATAATTTTAAATTAATTTATGAAGCAACACTACTTCCATGGTAATTCTGGGAAAAAAATTCTTTCCTGAAGTCACAAAATATACAGAAGCAAGTAGTGTAGCTAGTCCTTGTGCATCTCATCTTTTCTACCTGAAAGCACTGAGAATCTACAAAGGTCCTGTCATTAGGAAAAATATTAGCATAAGCGAAATTCAAAATTGCATTGAGCAATTCATATTTTTGATTATTAAAAAGGTAATTTTTTCCTTTATAGATAAGATTAAAATAAATCAAAGATAAAATCCTAGTAAAAAGGGAAATACACAGCTTTCCTCACTATCCAAACAGCTCAAGACACCTAACACCTTCAATCTCATTTTCAAAGTGTTGTGTATTATGGACTACCCACAAGACTATTATGTTGATAATTGTATTAATAAATTTATTACTTTGATTATTTTGATTGTTTACTCTGATCATATTAGAATCAACCACTGCCCAGACAACACTTGGTGACAAGGAAGTGGAATTCATCTATGGTGTTGAGATACAGATTACAAAGGAAGGCATGTAGTTTAAATAATTGGTTCAGATCTCTTGTTTCTATGGGGAGGAGTTTGTGCAATTGGTGCCCTTTAATGTTTCAGTACCTGAAATTCATTTGAAGTATATTGAGTGGCTCTGTTTCTTCAGTATGTGTGGTCTGTCCTGCAAGTTTATAAATAGACCAAACATAGCAAGCTTTAGTGCATATCTTATACACACTTTTGTATACAAATAACTAATTTTTAATCTTCCCTTTGTAAATTTATAAATTTTTTACACTTCACTTTATTGATGGAAAACTGAAAACAGAGAAGTGTGTAATGATTTTCTCCATAGAACACAAGAATATGTTGGTCACAGCCTGAAGATGGGACTTAGGAGTCCCAGTCCCTGGGCTCTTCAGCAGCAAACCCTGCCCTGAGCCTCCAGACTAGTTATGCTGCAGTAATAGAGACTCATAGACCAGAATAATGTTCTGAGAAGAGGCCTAGAGGTTCCTGAAATGTCACTACAACCTCTGTGGGACACACAATATGCACAGATGGCATTCTGTTCCCATATGGCAGTATGAATGTATCATTGGAGAAATGGTTCAGCTGCCATCAGCTAAAGAAGAAGCCAAACTCTCTGGCTGAGGAGGGTGGCTGGTGCCTTGCTGCAGTGAACCCCAGCTCTCCTCTGATCTTTCACACTCACCCGTGGCTCTGAGCACAACCAGCCTTGGGCAAGGCTCCTAGGAAAACAGAGGGAACGCCTGTCGGCTGGTCTACACACAGATTTGGGGATATGTTTTTGTTGATTTAGAAAGGTTTGTAGCTCTTCGGTTTGCATGAGTGAATTTATATTATCATCATGTGGCTTTCTAACACAATGGGTGATTGTTAAGATTCTCTGTTGGAAAATAAAATATGGAACATTGGCTAGCTAAAGAATTCCTCTTGCCTGCTGTTCTTCTGTTTGCCTAAGATTGCTGCATTTTTTTGTGAAAAAGGACACACCTTTAAAATAAATCCCAGCTGGAATATTTTCACTATCCTTAAAGAAAGGAAGGGACAGGATAGCAGCCTGGAGTTTTCCCTGAAACTAATACAAGTGCAAGCTCATGTTGAGGGAAAAAGGTAGTTTAAGGCTGTGTGAGGAAGAAGCACTTACCATTAATGGATCTATCAGTTTCTCCCACAGAGGTCAGAAAAAGACTCAAAAATGCATTTCTCTTTGCCATACTTTTGTATTTTTGAAAAAGGAGAGCTTGCAAGCTAGAACAAATGTCAAGGGTTTTTTGTTTCGATAGCTAAGGAAATTGGCATGGCTTACTGATGATACAAAAATCCTTCCGCACATTTCAGAGCTGGTAAGAACAGCAAGAATGCAATGCTGGTTTTTAAAATCATAATGAAGCCCTGATCTTTCAGTACACCTGTCTTGCATCTTCTTCATGTCACATTAAAATGTTCAGAGTATGTTAGAGAGCTTTTTCTCTGTTGGTGCAGAGTAAACGCTAGGCAGGGGTTGTGCGATTGACAGCCTCAAGCCAAAGATAATGGCATGGGGAAAGGCATATGTCAATATTGATATGATTTTCTTTGAACTTGAGAAATCAAACTGTCAAGCTGAGACAATCTAAGTGTAAAAAACTTTCAAAAATCCTTCTCATTTTTCTGTCAACAACATCACCACCACCTTTGCAGTCACTGCAAAGTGTGGTAGGTTATAGCTTTTAAAAAACTGTATTACTTACAACAACAACCCCCCCACCCTGAATGTTGTTGTTGGGTTTTTTAAAATTATTATTTTATTTTTTTTTTATTTTTATTTTATTCACTCAAGATTGAACATGAGGATGTCCCTGTTTAATTTTGAACCTCTCCAGACCTAATGGCAATTTTAGGTCTCAGCTCTCTAGTTAGCCTCTTCTACATAAAAGCCGGCCTAGACAGCACTTTCTTTTTAAAATAGCAAGGATTAAAGTCTTGCCTCATCTTCAGAGTGCAAGTACAGTACCTTATATAAGCACTCAGCCCTGTTTTTCTCTGCATATTATATTGAGCAAGGCAGCTGGAAATACTGTAATATGTTTAACTTAGGAAACAAAATGGATTTCAGCTTGATTACTTTATATTTACTTTTCTTGTCAAGTTTTAAATGTCAAAAGATAGAGTCTTTTGGCCCAGAGCCTGACCAGGACTTGCCTTCAACACCTACCTGCTCCTAGAATATCAAAGATAAAAGAAGAGAGAAGGATATTCATCACATCTAAATTAATTTCTGCTTCACTGGCATGTAATTTAAATGTGCTCTCCTGTTACAGGGATTTTCCTTTTTGATTTTCACTTCTCTTCACTTATTAGAGATATGAGCTATATGCTGGTTGCAGAGTTTTAGCTCTCTGTGTGTGCTGGAAACAGAGATTTGATATGTAAACAGATGTTTCTGGACAGAAAGTATTGTTTCAGATTTCCAGCTCTGTAAGAACACCATATTTAAAACTGTGTCTTAAATGAAAGGTATTTACTCTGCTTAACCTATAACACTTTGTGAACCAACACATACAGGTAACCAAGGGCAACATCAAATCACAGCCAAAATGCTGAGAGTAGATTTATGTCATTACCTTATTAACAATGCTGGACGGGTACACAGGCTCTTGTTCCCTTGGGACACAGACTCCCTGCTCCCTGGGGTCACAGGCTCCCTGCAGGTAGAGGATGAACAACATTAGGCATAATAAATGGCATTTTTTCATACTGACATTTTTGGCATTCCCAGCTGCAAGGTCACTTTGAGCTAAACTTCTCCCTCCTCCACCCCAAATCCTCCAGGTTTAATTTTTTGCTCCCAACAAACATTAAAACTTTTCTCTATGTGTAATCATACATTCATGCAGCATCAAAATAATTTTGTCTGCATTAGGTTAATTTTAATTTTTTGTGCCTTTTTTTTTAGCATTTATGAGTGGTACAAGAACAGTATCTGTCATGTGGGAATTACTGCTGAGTTTTAGGCTTGCTAAACAAAATTATTTTGATCAAATTCATTCTTAATAGGATTGCAATATATGGCATTTTGCAACATGCTACATCTGATACACTTCATAACCTGGCTGGATGGTGGAGAAAATGAAATGTAATATGTTGAAACTTCCCAAGAGCAACAGGCACAAAAGTTTGTGTCTTTTGTATCTCTTGAGGCCCGAAGGAAAAACTGGCTTTTCAGATTGGCAAGACAAGCCACCATGTGGGCAGGGAAATGTGGTACCAACAAACAGGGTGCAACAGCTTTCATTTGCTTCTTTTTACTCGCATTTATCTTCCAGCAAGCTCAAAGGTTCTGCAGAAACTCTCCTCATGGCATATGTACCTGTGTGTTCAGCTCCTGCTTTAACATGGTCCAGGAGCTTGCAAACACTCAAGCACCTGCAGAAACTTTGGTGTTTTTGTATTGGGGCCATTACTGAACCCCCATTTATTTTTCTTGTCTGGAAAAGATCCCGGCCTTAGTTTTTTCCCTTGTTTCGTTTTTCTTTTCGAATGTGTTGAGAGTTGATGAAATTGGTTATACTTGAGTCAATCAGAGCTTCAAATCACACCCAAGGGTTGGATTGAACACAGCTTTGTCCATGTGTCAGGAACTCCATACCAGAAGATGGATTTTGATGTCTGACTCAGCAGAGACAACCACAAGAGATTCCGATGTGCAAGTTGTTTACTCAAGGAACTACAGCATGTTAAATATTAAACAAAGTTAGGCAGAAGACACAAATTCAAGGGAAGCTATTGACAAAAATAGCCAAACTGCAGACAAGATACAGGGCTACAGCAGAGTTAAATCTGAGGGAACTGGTGGGGTTGCGGTAAACTCAGAGCACTGGGAATGCTTGAATTTCTTCTGTGAGCTTCAGCAAGGCTTCTTGGTAACTACTGCCAATAGTGTGATACCAATGAATATTGTAATCCCAAACAGGCCCAATGTCAGTGTTGCAAAGCGCAGTAGAGTGTAGCTGGCCCCCCTCCCACACTTGCTGTGCTATGCTGTGTTGGATCTTTTGGGCAGAGAAGATACATATAGAATCTCTCTTTTTGGAATCTGTGAACTCTTCCACAGCTACACGGGAAATCTCATTACTTTCAGCACATACCTGCACCTAATGAATATGCACAGAGAGAACAAAAAAAAGATAGAAAAATACAGAAAAAATACAGAAAAAAGACAGGTCTGACAAGTTCTGTATTTGCCACAAATAAGAAAGGACCCATAATTTTGTTTTAGTGTCACTATAAGCAGAAAACATGTGTGAACTAATGGTCTGGTTTGAGATGCGGAGAAAGAGCTCAGAAAGTATTGAGTTTGCTTATTTCAGAAACTAGGCAGAACAAAACAAATTTGCACTGGTATCTACAGGTCCTGCTCAGAGTCAGTTAAAATAATAGATGCCATTTTCAAACCAAAGTTTATTTAGTAGAAAATGTTCTCTGACTTCCCCTCTTCTGTTGAAAATTATTTTTCTGATAATACTTCTCTTGAATGTCCCTTTCCTGCATCTCTTTTTGTTTCTACTAGACTTTGAGGGAGAGAAGGTAACATTCAGGTAAAAGTGGCTTCCTGATTTTTCTACCACACTTATATCCAGAAGGTAACATATTTACACTCCAAGGAAGAAAAAAAAGCCAAGAAACATGAAGACNTTTTTTTTAATTAGATCAGGCAAAGTCTGACAGTACAATTACTTTACAAGGCTGTGTACCCAGTGGGTCCTTCCCTTTCTAAAGGCCCACTGTGGGCCCTGGACTTGGTCAAACTTAATCTGCAGGCACAAATCCTTGTTTGAGTCCCCCTCTCTCATGATAGAATGCAAGTTCAACAGTTTAGATAATTCCAGCTGTGAAGCTTTGTATTTCATATAATCATAGAGTGACCAGGGCTAGAAAGCACCTTGAAGATCCAAACCCATGCCTTGAGAGCTTCCAGTAGCAATCTCTTCAGGTATTTGCTGACTCTTTTGGTTATCCCTGTTCACACTTATCCCTGCTTCCTCTGTGTGGCTGATATCTATGTCCTGAAACCATTTTTTCTGCCCTCTTCCTTTGTGACTCCCACAGGTCTGCACTCACATTGGTGTTCTCTTGCCTTTGATTATGTCCCATCTCTGCCAGGCTACGATAACAAGTGTTCCTGTAATTGGTCAGTCCTGCACAGTCCTACCAGCACTGAGGCAGAAACAAGGGGGTTAGTTGGCCCTGCAGCAACAAATTTATTGAACTCTTTCCCTGGAAGCTAGGGGACAGGATGCAAGGAAGGGGGATGAGCTAGTGGTGGCAGGTTAAGCTTGTAGGGGGCAATACACAGATTTGCATTTTATTTCTGAGGTTCCAGTGATTCCTTCTTCATACAAACTATCAGATAGGATTAAAAAGAGAGTGGATAAATAATGCATGGTGTTATTCACTGAAAAGATATTGCTAAAATTCGCTTCAAACAGCATACTCTATTATATAGTCAGATTTTTCAGAGCCCTTCCATTAGTTCCCATTTAAACAGGTAATATTTTCCAATTAAATGTGTTGGTAGGAATTATTCATTTTAATAATTAAAGCATCTCCAGAGCTCCCTGAAGAGCGTTACCATGGAGGATTGGACCCTCTGCTGGGAACACTCACAGCATGTTAGTGTACACTGTAGGCTAGCTGCTTAATGTCAGTCATGCAGGAGCATGAAATCCAATCCTGAGGAGCATTAGCATTGCTTGCATATAGCTGTCCTTTCTGTGGCTGTGCCAAAGTTAGATTTTTGAGGCAGCTTTTGAATTCTGGGGCTTTTGAAGCACCTACTTGTAGGCTGCAAATCTGTCTCCTCCTGTACCTTATGGTGATGGTGTCCTCATACATTTGGTCCTCTTAGATTGTTCATCAAGAACAAAGTGAAGGCTTTTATGGTCCAATTATTTTGCCTTGTCTCACTTCTGGAAGACTGCTAGCCCAGACTCTTGACAAGTTGGTCTTGCCTCTCCTTCCACTAAGTCATGTTCTTGGCATGGTCTTCTTCTTTATTGACCAGAAATTAAAACACCTGCTCATCATGGATATTAAAAATCTTGCAGGATACTCTGCAGAGAAGGCTTTGATGTGGCATCCCTGGCCAATATTTCCATTTGCCACTGCCATGCAGCACATTGGTTGGCTACCAGTGGGCTTGTGTGGCTGTCACCCTCCCACTGGAGATGGCTGATGCTTTGTGTTTGTGTGTGGGCACAAGAAATAAGACAGACAGACTGCAAAGTAGTTTAGAAACAAGAGATATGATGCAAAATTAAGTTTTTTTTTACCATCAGAGGATCTCCAGTTCGTATTCATAGACTTAAGTTAAACTAAAAGAAACCTGACAAACAACAACTGAGGATGAGAATCACAAGGTCCATGTATCCTTCAAATTTAATAAAACTGCTTCTGGTTTTGTTTTGAATAAATAAAGAAGCAAGAGGATCAGATATTTTCAAGATATGGTCACGATATTATGTTGTTTCAGGAAAGCACAGAAACCTGAAGGGAGATTTTTTTTAGCTAAACCAAACTACTAAAGAAAAAAAAAAATTGAAGAGCAAAATGCCACAGAAAAGCGTGTCACAAAATAATTTAATTGTTATTACAGGTCTCTTTGCACTACTTTCTTATCTACAGACAGAAAAATCAGATTATTTAGAAATACTAATACCTCTCAAAAACATGTCAGCTACCCAGAAGGCCTACATTCTCCTAGGGAATCAATAATGATGTGAAATATTCAAATGTTTCCTTGGTCTGATTTTCAATGCTTATTTCATACCCTTATATCCCTGGAATGTTTACAAGTAAAATCCACAGTTTGTGTTTTTCAGGCTGTGATTTGGAGATGTACGAAAGTTTATCAATACTGGGGAAATTATCAGTGGTCAAAGATAAATTCTGAATAATTTGGCATTGAACGAATCCTTTAAAAAAGAGTTTTGAAACCAGCAGAATCCACTGGCAACCCCTGGGAGAATTTTTCATCTTGCAAATATCAGCCTAATTACATAAAATATGCTGAAACCTAGACCAAACAATCAGGGCAATTGTTTAGTCAGTCAGACCAGAACCAGAACAACAACCAGAAACCAAACTCTTGTCTGAAATTGGGATAGACTCTATTGAAAGGCTTGAAAGTTCACAACAGACAGGAAGATCATGTTCTACCTACATGCCATATGTTTTTTATTCAAATGTAATAATAAAAAATCTTTCTGCTAGAAAAAACTTCTTTACAAGGACAAATAGATTTAATTGGTCCTGCTTTTCTGATAGTTCTTTTCCCGTGAGAGAAAAAATTTGGAATTGGATGAACTGTTTACTCATGGGATTTGGCCTGCTTAAACTTCTCCTGTATTGTAACTGATTGCTAATGTGCATACAGTATATAAGTGGAAGTGTGCTTGCACACTTTTGTATCTGACAAGAGCCATTCTACAGTCAGTACTGACATCAAACCTTGCCCTATTTCTGCCTAGGTGTTGGCTGACAGTGTACCACTGCAGCAACGAAGCCAAATCAAATCCTGGGCTGCATCCACTGGGACATTGCTAGAGACAGAGACAGGGTCAACCCTATCTTCTCAATGCTTGTCAGGCCGCACCTGGACTATTGCTTGCAGTTCTGGGCCCAAGAGATCAAGAAAGATGCAGAAAAACTGGAGAGTTAAAGAAGGCTATGAAGGTGGTCAAAGGGCTGAGGAACCTTTCCTGAGGACAAGCTGAAGGAGTTTTGTCTCTTCTTCCTGGAGAAGAGACTGCTCATGGAGACCACTTGATGGTATTTCAGCCCCTAAAGGGTGGATACAAAAAGTTCTCTTCATAAGCAGACACAGGGAGAAGGCATGAGGCAATGGTATTTGCACCGGGAGAGATTTCATATTGACATAAGAAAGAAATGTTCACAGTGAGGACAACCCATCACTAGAACAACCTCCCCAGGTACGAGAAGGAGTCCCTATTTCTGGAGGCTTTCATGATGCCTTTGGACAGGGTGCTAGGTAATGTCATATAGCTTTCTTTTCCCACAAATATTGGATCAGGTGTTCCTTTGAAGTCCTTATCAATCTTGACTGTTCTCTGATTCCACAATCCCATGGAATCAGAAAAATATTAAACAGCCAGAAAATTTTGTTTAGATAATTCCAGTCGTGTTTTATTTTTTTGTATGTATCAAACCCACAAGTTCCTCTAGAATGTTACCTTTTCTTCATGTCATTGCAAAATTACTTGAGTGTGCAGAAAAAACAATTTATTTCCTACTGAGCTTGGTGTCTGTCAGACAAGCTGAGCTAAAAAAAAAAAAAACAAAAAAAAACCCAAAAAAAAACCCAACCAAACAAACAAAAAACAAACAAAAACAAAACAAAACAAAAAAACCAAAAAAAACAACCCAAAGCTTTTAAAGTTTTTAAAGCTGAGCTTTAAAAGTTATCTCCAGACAGAGCTAGAATTACTTAACAAGCATATTCACTAAGGATAGCCACGATATAGTTCTGGGTCTGGTCTTCTGTAGCCTGAATAAGTGCACTCTGTTTCTGATCCTTACTTCAATGCTCCTTTGCCAAAGAAATGACAATCCATAACTTAGCATAAAAATTGTGTTTACCTGCATTTCAATATCACTTGGTAACTCTTACGAAACTAAGTCTGGAAAGTGTCGGCACATAATTCTTCATGTTCTTTGTGTTCCTTAACTTATCACTGGCATTATCTGGTGAAAACAGACTGAACTTAGTAGCACTGAATGAAGTAACAGACAGTAAAACTGCCTTAAAATACTTCTCATTTTCAATTATCTGTATTGTTAAAATGATGTTGCACTCATTGATGAGAGTAGAGTAAGCAGCTAATGTCACTTATACATCTCAGTTTTAGCCCTGAGCACTGATTTGCACAATCTATTTCCATCTTTTCAGTGACTTGCCTAGTTGTGCAGTTTGTAGCTTCATTTAATACACATTAGTTAAACTGTGATGTAACTGGAAGAAGTGAATCAAACTAGGGACAAAAATAAGCAATTGATTTATAACATTTATAAAAGATAATCCACAGACCTGTCTTACTTTTTAAAAAAATTATTTTCTCTGCTTATATTTTCTGAATACTGCAGGTTACTTCAGAGTTGCCTCTTATAACAGTACTCACTGGTGCCTCTGAACTGATGTAGCAAGGTCATAGGTACTTGGTCTTCTTGAGAGCCTCTTTTCTAAGGGAGGAGCTTGAAAATGGCCCCATGACAGAGAAGCCAGACTGACATCACTTGGGCAGCCACATATTCCTAGTAAGTATGGTACAGGAGTACCAGCAGCTGGGTACTCAAAGCTGACTAACTATAACAGAGCAATGTTCTCCCACCCACCTCTGGAGACCAGAATAGGACAATCAACCCCTGTCTTCTCCAGAGTCTAGGGGATTATTCCTAGTACACATCCAAGACCAAGATGGCAAAATCTAAAATCAGATCCTTGTCTGTCCTGTGCTAGAAGCCCCTGCTGCTACTGCCCTAGCTGTCAGCATTCAATCTTTTGGCACCATGTCCTCTCCCTCTGCCTGTCATGACCACAATCAACTTTCTTCCCTGTTCAACTGCTCTAGGCTGTCCCTGCAGCTGAGACATGATGGATTCAGTGTCTCTTGGCTCAGACATGAGCAGGAAAGGCTCATTGGAAAGGCTGACAAAGTTTATAATCCTCCAGCCTGTACCTCAGAAGACCTACTTGTTTGTGAAATTGTTCTCAAACCTCTGAAGTTAACAGCACAGTACATAAAGGCAGACCAGCATTCATTTTACTACTTCTGCCTTAATCCATCGTGTTGTGAGCTACAGCCAAAGAGGAATGGATTTCCAAAAATTAAGTCCACAGGGCCAGTTCTGATTCCATAGGAACTCCCTGTATCTAGTGCTCCTTTTGTAGACCCAAAGCTTGCAAATGCTTAGATCCTCAGACACATGAAGATGCACGAGCTGTGACTTGGCTGGAACACAGACAATAAATAAGCTTAGTACCTCATAACAAATGAAAATATTTGGCAAAATCATTTATGTCCCCACAAATAGTTTACTTATCTTAGTTTCTCCACAACCCTTGGCCATGGGTTCCTCAAGGAATACAGGACCCCCAAGCCTACACGGAGATTCCTTGCCAATATGTAGTCTCAGTTTCTCTTCTTGTCCCCTCAATTTCCAGTATTTTTCCTTTGACAGCCAGTCACACCATTAAACAAGAGCTCTTTACAAAGAAAGTACCTTTATTTCTCACTGCGTTATCACCTCCAGGCTTTGCCTAACATAAAAAAACCCCAAATATTATTTTGGAAAACATTTTTCTTGAAACTCCACCTGTCCTGTTTACACAAATTTCACCTCAGTGGGAGATTTTCAAGATAAGTGTGAGTCTGCACCATCACAGCTTGCATGAATGCCATTGTGTGGGAGAAGTTAAAGATGAAAAGTTTGTGTTCTGACGGAATCAAACTTAAGGACCAACTGCATCAAAAAGAGTTTTATAGCAGTCTGATAAGATACCCTTAATGCTACTGCACACTTTATTCTCTTTCACAATCAGAAATTTGACAGTGGCACCACTCATTGGCCAGTAAGGGCAGCAAGTATGGGAAGTATTTGTGAAGGAAGATGGGGAAAGCAAGACAATCAAGGAAACTTGTCCTGCTTGCCAGCTCCTTGTCTCAAGCAAAAAATCTCTGATGTGAAGTTTGGCCATAAAGGCTTGGAACCAGGTTGTCAGGTGCTGCCAGAGCTGGTTCAAGGAGATGAGATGTTCAAGCAAGAGGCGTTATTCATACCGGAGAGCTGAAACACACTTCTCTAATGCCCTTCTTAGTATCTTCCCTGACAGCTAATTAAATAATTAGAATACATGTATATATAGTCATTACTTACACCTTCCCCCAACTTGGTGGTGTGGATCTGACCTGTTTCTTCTCCACTCATCTCCCACTCCACCCACTTCCAAATGGCTACCAATATGTGACATTTTTTGCTCATTTGTTAACAGTTGTGCAGGCTGGCCTTCCTGTGCATGGAAAAACAAAGTGGTTCATTTCCTCTCTGCATTTCTACCCCATATGAACAACATCAACACAGGCTCTCTTGAAAAATATTACTATAGCAACTGGTCTTAGGTGTCTCTCAGCAAGAGCACTCAATACTATATAAAAGCTATTCAGCTCAACATACTAATCCATTTAACCTCATTGCCAGTTTTGCTCCTGAGAAGAAAAAAAAGAAGTTTGAAATTAGAGAATTAATAAAGTTGCTGAGTACCTGGTAACAAATAGTAAGACAAATATATGAATAAGCAATCAAAAAAGAATTAGTATCTTTTACTTTCAAATTCTTATTTCAGGTGAAACATTCCACTGCAATTTTCAGTGTTCAGCAACCATATTCTAGGAACCTTTTTCAAAGCTGTTTTTCACTGACAATAATTGTACAAGCTATGACAAGGAAGACTGAGCTTTATAAATTCTTGAGTTTTTTTCATTCTAAGGGAACTACTCAGCCTAACTCATTGTATTTAGTTACATGATTGCAATGAATGTTTCTTTGAGCACATGAGGATTAAGAAAGAGATGTATTTTCAGTTTCAAATCTAATATATTACTTGAAGGGTAAAAGCTTTCTTAATGTCATTATTGTAAAGCAAATACTTCTAACTGCACTTGAGTACCTAATAAGATTATTTCAAGGTTTTGTAGTAATTACACTGGCGGATCAAAGGCTTTCTCAACTAGTGAAGATCTTAAAAATGTTGTACCAGGCTTGAACATCTGTGTACACATTTACATGCCAAGCATATTTGAAAAAAACAACATTGAACAACACAAGAAAAGCAGAGGTTTACAAAATGGTGGTATGAAGAAGATTGTAACTTACTTCTATATGCCCAAGCTGCTAGTGGTAATCCTAACAGATCTGGGAACACTAGCAAAGTTCAGAGATAAATACAGTGCATGCCTGAACACAGTCTGCCTGAAAAGGGATTGATTTTTGTATAACCAAAAAAAAGGTAATGGAGTGAGTTATATTATATATCTCCTTGTTGTGTGTTACTTCTCCTGTGTTATGCTGCCACTGAATGTCACTCACAATAGCAGTGAGATTTTAGCAAGATTTGGGAATTTCTGGTGGGGTTATTCTGCTGCTTGTAGGGAAAAGAACCACCCTCATTTAAAAGTAAATATAATTTTTACTTCTACACAAGAGTAATTATTCATAGCATTATGTTACTGCAATTTAAATCCAGACAACAGCTAGTGGCAGTCTGTGCTTTGTTTCTGGAGCTTACCATGTCATTTTCTTTCACATTAAAATTCCAGTGGCTACACTACAGTTAAGCCATTCTCACTATTATCTTGTACCCTATATTCCAAACAACTTAGAAGTTAGTCCACCAAAAAATTGAAGTTTAAAAACAACTCTTTAAACACCCTAAAATGCTTTAATTTTTTTTCACTGCACTATAAATATATAAGTACACATAAAATTGAAAACTATTTCTCAAATAATAACATGTTTGAAACTCAGACATTGCTGTGTAACTGAAAGAGAACACCATAAATCATACTATTATTTCTTCCCATTGCTACAAGTTAGAAACTGTCAGCTGTAAAGAGCACACATTTTGTTTGGACAAATTATTAACATGGATTGACTTTAGACATATTTGAGGTGGGAGAGGTATATTTTTGTATTGTAAATTTTTAAGTTTGTACTGTAGCTTTACATATTAATAAAAACATTGTCATTATGTAATTTTTCCTACCAATCCTCCTATCTTTTGTTTTAAAATAAACTAGATTGTGCTTGTTATTCTCTCCAGGGTGAAATTTGGAGTAAGGTCTGACTCACACCTGCTGTTTTAGCCACATGTTATCTTAGCTGTCAAAACCTTTATTGGAAGAAAATAGTATGAGTGAGATGAAAAGGATAAAAAACCATGTATGTCATCAAGATAATGTCTTTTTCTGCTTTCTGCTTTCTTCAGTAATAATGTGATTTAGAAATTTTTACTTTTTACTGTAAAAAAATGTAAGTCTGCAAATAGACAAAAAATTAAGGCTTTGACTTTCTTCAATCTTTGGGAAAAAAAGGAAAAAGAGAGTAAACGTAGCTGAAATGCAGAAAGGGTCTAGATCTTCTGTATCTGGGAGAATTTTTTTCCTATCTGAAATCCAACTTTGCATAAAAACTATTTTACACCTTAGACCTCAGTTCAAAGTCTCTTCACATAGAACAGCAAACTAACCCAGAACAGCAAACTGACCAAGAGAACAAACTAACCCAGAACAGCACTACCCAAAGTTTGTCAGGAAGAAAATGCCAATACAACTTCATCAGACTTTTCAAATGCTACACTCAGAACTGCAGAGAGGTGCATACACGTACTCCAGAATAAGTTCTTGGATGGACCTGGTCCTGGTATTCTGCTTTTCCAAGGCAAAACCCCCAGACAAACTTACAGATGTAGAAAGTAGTGTTTGGGTCTAATTGTATGTAGTATTGTCTAGAATTTCCTTAAAAACAGGGAGCACTGGTTCATCTCCTTTCTGTGCTGTAGAGGTGCACACATAGAAATCAAAATGTGTATGAATGCATACTGCCTGCTGCAGGGTGCAGGTCAGAGGTAGGTGCCTGTGGCAACCCAGGGGCATCTCAGTGGAAACCAGCTGAGGGAACATTCAGAGTCTGCTGGGACAAGTGCATAGTTTACAAGAACAAGTGTTATGCAAGCAGGAAATTCAGCTCCCTACTTTCAGGATGCCTAACATTTCTGGTGATTAAGGTAGCCACTGGAAAACAAATGTTGTGGCATAAGAAATAAGACTTCATACGGCAGTGAGAATCTGTACCTGCTCCAGGACAACTGAGCTCACTGCTGCACTGAAGCAGTATCCTTGGTTTCTCTCAGTTCTGCATCAATCTTGATTCATGCATGGCAGGAAAGTGCTTAGGGTAACAGCCATGAGATGGGAGAGAAATTTTAAATATGTAGAAACAGAGAGAGGAAAGGAATTTGGTTTTGTTATATAACAGGTGACCCAGCTTACTGATGGAAATATTTTCCGCTTCACAAGAACTCAGTGATCATTTTAAGTGAGGGCAATTGAACAGTGTGTTCTGAACAGACAGTTTCTTGCTAAAAGGTATCTATACACAGTCTGAATTATTGTCATCTAACAGAGGGCATTGCTATGGAAGGAGAGGTCAGAGTGCTTCTGGCTGAATGTCACAATCAGACCAACAGTACAAAACCCGTACCCAAGGTTATTAGAGCTTCCTAGTATCTAGAAGGTTCTAAAGGTATCTAGAAAGTTAAAATAAAAATGGAGGCATTAAAGGAACTTCGTGAAGTTTTGGAGAGTGACAGAAAGAAAAAACAACATAGGTCTGGGTTTACTGAGTCACTGAACTTTTTCATATTTGATAAAGTAAAATTAAATAAAGTCACATACAATGTATGGGGAAAAGGTCTCATTATTATTACTGTTTCTGCTCCGGGTAATTTTTTTCTTTTTCTACTTGTAGTTTTTCAGGTACATTCTTCAATATTCTGGTCCCTGTCCAAAGGCACTGTCAGGCAAATTTCAGCTTGAACAAATGATTTTGTTCTTCCTCTAACAGTGATTTGGAATTCGTCACTGCTCCTTCACCTGCTTACAAAAAGGTAAAACGATTTCATGAGTCTGTTGATTTTGAGGGCAATAAACAATGACTGAGAGCAGAGCTCAGGCTGCAGGGGTGCTTTGTCTGGTAGCTTGTGCCCCTCAACATTGTTAGAAAACAGCATCTCCTCCGTCTCCCTGTGACACTGGCAAAGCTGATTCAAGTCTTTATTTATACAGCCATAAATAAATAAAGTGAATTGTTAAGTAACCACCAACTGTTTTATTGTAGTTTGCCATTAGTATGAAAGGTTTGCCAATTTATGCATCTAGCAAGTAATGATATCAACTAGGAAAAGAGGAAGATCTCTTCTCACAGGGGAAAACTATCCTTTCCTGAATTCAACATGAATGTAAACACAGGAAAATTAATCTATAAATAAACCAAATGAACTCATATGCCACAATGCCTTTCACACCAGTTTTAATAATAACGATCAGTGTCATTCAGAGGTTGTTTTAAGAACCAGCTGGGATAATTATCGCTTGGCTTTGAATCCAACGTTAGTACTAGAATTAGGAAATTGATCACTCTATCCCAGGTGTCAGGTAGCAAAATTTCTTTCCTCCCCAGGTATTGACAAACTCCCAGAGCTTACTGCAGGAGACAGCTCGAGGTGCACAGGGATTAGCCTTCCTTTGCACTCCCCAGCTCTACAGGCAGCAATGTCAGAGGAGGGGAGATAGCTAAAGCCAGTCATAGCAACCTGTGGCAATAACAACATGCTAGAACTCTTAAACTGCTGTGAGGGCTGATTTTTCTCTCTCCACCCCTGCTTTTTCCACCTCTCTGCTGTAGAAATGCACCAGCGTTGCACTCTGCTGATAGACTTGAACCTGTCACATCTCCTTCATCTCCTAGAATGAGGGAAAGGCAGCTGGATTCATAGCAACTCATCAGCAGAGCATTGGTTGAACAAATGAAGAATAAACAGGTGAATTTGGTGAGTTTCTTGTTCCATTTAAATGTGTTGAAAAGAAGTAAGGGGTCTTTTTTGGAAAGTTAATTTCAGATGTTGGGATTGCCCTTTCCTAAGTCTCTAGAGTGTGGCATGGGTAGGAAACTCTGGAAATTTACTTTAATAGCTCCGTCTGATCCTCTGAGATCAGCTGCAGGCTGAAGTAGAATGACTGCAAAACCACAAATGCCTGAAAATATCACTCTTCTTGATTGATGCAGCATCAGGATATTAGAGACTTTGTATCATACAGCAATTAGCTGTTTATAGCTTTGCTGTTCCAGAATGCGCAAACAAAGTAATGGATCCAGAAATGTTTCAAATGTCTTAAATAAATTGGCACTGTCACGGAAGGGAAAAGATGAAGTTCAAAATTTCAACCCAGTTTAATGTAATTTATGTTTATTAATTAATTTATGATGCTTTTAAATAATAAGGAAAAAATAAAAGTTACTTTTTTAAGTTATGAAAGAATACTAGTGTCTTGACTTCTCTGTTCTGATTGCTCGATGTTTAATTCTTGCACACAGAGTGTATACACAGAGTTCCACTGTTTTGGTCTCTGTTACCTATAGAATTTGTCTACTTTTTCAGCACCATTTATTGTATGGGGTAGGAAATCGATTAAATGAGAATTGATTTCTGCACCCTGTTCTGGTACCAACATGCAAATACACTTCAAAGGCTGATCCTTAATTTTGTTGAGAACTTTGACCAAGCGGAATTGGTTTTGGATGAGTGAGATATTTTCATCAAAGGTTTTGATAGTTATTGCTTTGGACCTCACAGTTTATTAGAATAAAGAGACAAGGATTTTTAGGTGCAGTAAAACTTTTTTATCTTATTTGGGTGATAAGAACATAGAATTTTCCTGCACTGTGAAATGTACTTTACACAGAACATATCCTTTTGTGACTAAAACTGTACAAATGAAAGAAATTTTCCTGAAGAAGACTAATTTGGAAAGGTGTTCTGACTATGGTAAGTGATCCTACTACTTCCTAGAAGATTAACTGTGAAGTGAAATGTCTTGCTTCCTCTACTTTCCATATTATGACTTTGGTTTAGAGGCATTCTAAGTGAGGTAAGTGCTGAGAGATGATGTCTGACAGCAGTGTTATGGGTGGGGGCAGAAAGAGCTTCTTTGGACAGAGTAGAGTCTGAGCAAGTTTAAAAAAAAAGCATTATATGAAACAGCCATCACAGCCCTCTGGCACAGAAGAATGGGGACCTGCATTTTAGTTTTGTGGCTTGCTGTAAAGGTTCAAGTTGATTTATTGACAGCACTAAGACCTGTCTATATATGGCTGGAAATTATAACATTCTCATTACTGGGAGAAGGGACAGATGAAATGTAAAATGGATTCTCTGGGTCTTTTCCACTACTATTCAGGTTTAACAGAGAAATATTTTGAGATGCAAAATGTACAGGTCTGTCTTGCTTGTGTGCAGCCCCAGAGGCAGAGATGCAGAGGCTGTCATATGTCATAAAGCATAGCAAAAGAGATTAAGACATCCAGGAGTATTTCCCCAGCAACTGAATAGCATGGTCAAAAGATCTCAATGTTTCTGAAGGATTCTTAAAAATATGTGCTGTTTATGTTGTTCACTATGCTAACTAAACTTGAAAGGGGAAGAGGGCTCAGGGAGAAATTAGGACTGGCATTTTGATTTGTAGTTTCTGGATCCCAAACATAATTCTATAGTATGTTAAAATTATATATAAAAATTATTTAAGAGATCTTATTTTTTAAAATTCATTTATAGAAAAATACTTTTCTAATTCCACTCTCTTCATGAAATTATAAATGTACAAATACCCTTTGAAAATCACTGGCTTTCACAAGAAGTTGTCTTGTGGAGATCTGATACACTTTTTGTTTATTTTTATATTTCTTCTTTTAATGCAAAAAATTGTACAAATTTAAGGTATATTAACACCCTATTCCTGTTGATCTCTGTGTTCTCCAAGCAGTCCTGTGACTGTTTTGTCACAATTGCTGAAGGGAATACATACATGGAGTACTGTATTGCTAAAACAATAAACTCACTTGAGAACAAAATAATATTAAAAAATAAGAAAATTAAAACCTAGTGTTGTCCAATAGCCCAAAGTCTTCTGAAGGATAAGAGTTCTTTCAGAAAGACAGCAGTATATTTTAAAATGGGTAGGAATGTAATTTGGAACATATAATTTATAATAGAGATTAAAGGATTAATTTTTTGCAGGTTTTCTTTGTAGACATTGAAAATTATAGTTCCGCGTGCAATGGCATTCTTCCCAGCTTAAATATCTTTATTACACAAGAGCAGGTGTAGTCCCTGCCTGTACTGCTGTATTTTTTACTTTCAGTGGTACTGTATAATATTAGCATGAACAGTAGTGACCCTATTCACATACACCCTAAAACATACTGAAAACTGTTATTTTGTTTAAAGGGAGCATCTTGGAAAAAGCCCTCCTGATGGTTGTAACTATATTGGCTGAGCGTATGATTTAAAAACTCCTGTTGTTGCATGATATCTCTTCTCCAAGAAGCTGAAGTGTCAAGGTTGGCCAGGGAGGATCAAGTTGCCCAAGGTGGCTCTGGTAAAGCTTTTGTGACTAGCACAAAAGAGAAAAGGACAAGTATTCAGTGCCATGTATCTCTAAAGTAGATTTCTGCTGCTTTGGTCTCTTGGAGTCTTTTTCTGTTGGTGTCCTCCTGCTCTGGTCCTGACCGGGACTCACCAGCTCACAGGAGATCCTTCCTCAGAAAATCACCCAGCAAGGTACCTCAAGGAACACATTTTCAGCATAGTCAGGCCCAAAAGCGTGTGTGAATTAGACATCACCACACTTTCTATCCACAGATTTTAAATGGATGGGCCATCCCTGACCAGTACCAGGTGGTTCATTTTCTAGAGTGTGGGCATAGCAGCCTATTTGCTGGCAGTGGTTGTTAACACTGGCATTTTCCACACGTCCGAGCATCAATCTGCTCCACTTTCTGACACTCTGCTCTGCTGGATGAAGGATTGCCTTTCTGCCTTTGGAGTGCTAATTGCTGCTGAGGTATGCTTCATAGATCTTCAGGGCATATGAGATTGTATCACTTGAAAATAAATGCTCCACCAACAAGCTGACTCTCTCTCAGCTGGAGGGGTGATATGCCAGCAGAAGTTTGCTGTGACTGAAAACCAGCTGTGGTGATGGGTATGTGAGTGTGGTGTGGGAGTTGCTGGTTCTCTTTCGAAGCAGGTGTGAAGTTTTCTTGGCATGAAACACCCTCTCCTCACTTTACTGGTTACTGGTTAATGGCTGGTTACTGATGGCACTGCTGCCTGAGAAACACTGTACTCACAGAATTACACTTAGAGTTACATTGACTGTGCTAATCATGAATTGTTTTTGTCTGATCACCAGTTTTCTTCAGTAGGAATAACACAGAGTTTCAGGGGAAAATGTAAAATATTAGGAAGACTCTGATGAGAAAGAGACAAGGGAAGCAGCCTTTATGTAAAGCATCTGGATAGGTGTTTTGTCTGAAGTACAGTAAGAAGAGAAGAGGCCTTCTCTTAAAAACCAGGGGCATGAATGGTTTGAAATACATTTTGGGGACTGCATACTTTCTATGGAATAAATGCATATTTGCTAGGTTTTTCTCATCAGCTTCAAGTAAATGGCATCCCCTAATCATCATTTTAAATAGGGTGGGTTGTCTTGTGATAGCTGGCTACCCTACCATGACTTTAAATGTGCAATATGAATAGGATGACAGTGTCTTGTTGAAATGAAGACTGCATCAAGGCTTGAGGGTCACTCCAATATAGAGCCAATGCTTTTAAAGGTGAAGTTGCAATGCTCTTTTCTCTCTAAATAAATATAAAGACCAGAGTGTCTTTAAATGAGTTCAAAATTAAGGGTTGAAATATTTAACATGTGAATTACTCCTTTTTCTCATGTTGTTCTCCTTAATTCCTTATGGCAAAATTTTGGGGATTGCCACAAATACTGAAAAAGGTTAACGCAAGGTAACAAAGCTGTTGTTTAATTATGCTGCCAGGCCTTTAATTTCATATCCTGGAGATGCTGTGACCTTTCTGAAGACGGGGGATTTTGGCTGGTGATTGCAATTAGTTGCAATCGTGACCTGTAGTGTGTGAACTGTGAGCGCTGCTGACTGGCTGGTCCTGACGCCCCATCACACTCCGGGCCGCAGGACAGAGCCGGGATGAGCTGGGGTGTTCCTGATCCGGCTTTGCCCTCTGGTGGTACCGCTTGAAAGATTCCCTGAGCTCGAGAGAGATAAAGCCTCTGAAGACCCTGAAAATAACTGGGGAAACAGCAGGCATGCATGATGGATGTAAAAGTACACTAAAAGAAGGAAACGTCTCACACACATCAGTGCTGTGGATGCCAAAAAGAATGGCAAGGAAGTCAGAGGCAGCAAAGTTCAGTGCTCCTTCATCGAGGTAAGCCTAACAAGTTCTTCTGACATGCAGTTCCTCACTGCTCTGATCAATCCTTTGACATGACAACTACATACACTTGAAAATATCACAAGTATTGTCTTACTGAAGCTCAGTTCTTTATCTGATTATCAGGACATGCCCTGAAAACACTGTGTTGTATCTTGGTAATGGAGAGAAGTTTGGGGAATTGGGAACTTTAATAAGAGACATCCTCTCACCAGCCTTCAGAAAGCTCTGAGTAATTCTAAGGGGCTGTCAAGGAGTGGCCTTTCATTTAACTAGCAGGTGTTTTTGACAGGAGACAGGTTTTTTATTTTTAGAACCTGGGTGTTTTATGTGCTGGCAGTTCTGCATGTGCGTGAATAAAACTTCTGCTTTTCCTCTTGGAAAGGAAACTACCAATTATTTATAGCCTATAAGGAAAAGAAATGCAAAATGCTTATCTGAGAATACAACTGAAGTGTAAATCAGGTGTCAAGCAGCAAGTACAAAAAAGAATGTTGCAGTTTGAGGGGAATAACTCTCTTGGGCAATATCCAAAAAAGGTGTACATTTTGAATGTCTAGATGCAGCTTCATTTAATGTTTTTGCTGCTTTTCTTTCTACTTTAAATTAAGGAACAAATAGATTAATGTCTTTCAGGGAAAGGATGGATTTTTTTTACTGAACAAAAGGTTTTTTAGTCTCAGGGAAAAAGTTTGGAACAGTTGTTATTATATCAAGTCATATGAAAAAGCAAAACANTTTTTTAGCATTTACAGGCAGAAATTACCAGTAAAAAGAGAATCAATGTATCAATGTACTTGCAGGGGATATGCAAGTGTTGGGCTAATCACTACAATAATTTTGTGGAAATTGCCACTAATGAAAGACAAAATAAAATCTAGGGCATGGCAGAAATTATGCATCTTGACATATTTTTCTGAAATATTGACATTCTGAAATAGCCTGGTTATAGGAGACATTGCAGTTATCATATCCTGTATCATTGTCTTTCAAAGAAAGAGTAATAAAATGATCCTTCCTATCATCTATATGAACACATAAACCTCCCTTCTTACAAAATTTTGTTTTCTCTTTTGTGTTCTGGATCCTGACTTTAATTATTTATACCTTGCAAAGCTCTGTGCTGGAAATGGATGTACAGTACAATTTTGTTATTCTGGCAGTATCATATTACTTGAAACCAGCCAGAAACCATCCTGAAACCGAGGTCAGAAAATGGTGTCCTGGGAAAGGTGTCATAGTACTATTAAAAAGCCAAAAACCAAAAAACTCTAGGAAGCATTCCCCTCACACAGATCAGCAGTTGTTTTTACACCAGAAATTACAAGATGCTGTGTACCCAAAATGATGCTGTCTGTTTAATTGCTGTGGGATTCTTGAGGTATTTTGTACCCATGGTAGAAGAAGGAATAAATTAAAACCTAAAATATACATATTTGTGAACGTTTTCATGTCAAATGAGATCTTTGCTGCTCTCATCTTCAATTTTGCTAGTGTTTAGCAACAAAAGGAAAACTACTTCTCTTTTATCTCAGTGTAAAGGATCCATTGCTATCAGTTCTGATTTCAGCATTCAAAATTTTGACACTCTCTTTCAGTAAATAGGGTTCCTTCTTAACACAACTATGCCTGCAAAACTGTGAAATAAATAATTACCAGAGATACAACCCATATCATAGTTGCTATACTAGATAGCATCTGTGTATTTGGGAAGAATCACTTGCATGCTTTAAAATGTTGAAATTTGCCAGTTTATTACACTAAAATTCTGGACAAAAGCATGAATGACTTCTTTAAATAGTCTGTTCAAAACACAGCATTTATCTTTTTAAGAGAAATAAATTTGAAATTCTTCTCACTTTAAAAACATGCCTTTTCCTTTTGTTGAAGATAAATAAGCAATGTACTTCTGAGTCTTCTTCTTTCCCTTAAATTCCATGTGTTTACATGGGCATTTTTCTCCTTCAAAGGATAAAGAAATAAAAAGATGATTAATAACTGCATGAATATAGGCTGTCAGAGCAGGCAATAATTCTGGATTTCTAAAGTTAGTTGGTACAAATAAAACATATTCTCTACTTTGGGGGCACTAGCTTTGGTAGCTAATATTTATGCAATTCACTTCCAAGTAAAAATATAACTGCTTCTAATTACTCATTGATATCACTTCAGTTTTCTTAGTAGGTGTCTTTTAAAACACTAATAACTTACAGATACTTATAAGAAAGACTTTCCATGTTTAGTGTACAGCATCTAAAACCATTAGAAGGCAGAGTAGGAAGAAAATTAAGAGAGATGAAATAAAGACTTGAACTTAAAGTTGGTATTAGGGTGTTTACATTTTGGTACCTGCACTGTTGGAGGGGTTCAAGGGTTAAAATATGGTGAAAAGTGTGAATGAGGAAAGTGGCTTATGACTAACACTTGAGTTGGTGTGGGCAAGACAGTGAGGAAGAGAGAAAATCAAGACCAATACTGAGACCTGCAAGACCCAGACAAACATTTAGGTAATTGGGATTTAGTTTGGAAAGCCAAGTTCATTCTTTCTACTGCAAATGCCTACACCCTTCTATGTGTAACACCCCTTCCCACATTCTTTAGTCCTGTTCTTCTTCCATTTCTGCTGGTTACTGTACAAAATGGTGTAGGAACAGTAAATTCCCTAGGAGAGTCACTTAAGCTTAGTGATCATTTCCACATTGTAGTTTTAAGACATCATCCTGCATGTTTTACCAAAGTATCCAAAGAATTTTCAAAGTTGCCTGCAATTGAAAAAATTTGCTGAAGACTTGAAAAGCATCTTATAGCTCAGTTGTTTAATCCCAAACAATTGTAAGTAAATTATGGGTTGGAGTTTATACAGTATGTAATGCAAATCTGCCTTTTCAGAGAATCTGATTTAAACCATTGTCAGCTTCTTAAATATCCTAATAGGTGTAAATCTCTTTGTCCTCATGTGGTTCTTATTTTGTGCAGCTTTCCAGTTCATACCCTACCTCTAATAAAGGGTATAAAAAAACTCGTCTTTGAAGTACTATCAGTGTTTTGTACAATCCAGGATACTTTTGCTGACTTGAAATTTTACTAATTCAAAATAGTCACATGAGCAACCTGGAAAAGACTTAGGCCTCTTATATGTATGTTGATAAAAACAGTTTAGCTGTATTCCAGTTTGAAATAGCTTCAGTCCCACATAAGACTACATGGATGATAATTTTGAGAAGATTATTTACAGTTCTGGGATAAAATGTCTATTTCTTTTTTTCTTATATAGGAAAGGCTGACAAAGAACTCAGTCACACTGCCTAATTTAAATACTGTAAACTTTTCTTATTTTTGAATTTTTTGAAATTTTTAAAAATTTTACTTTTTACGTCAATATTATGCTCTTAAAACCAATACTTTCCATTTGAAACCAAAGAGCAGTAGGAGAGACTAGATTTTTATTTTTTGTCACTTTGAAGTATGGACAACATTATAACTGAGGAATATTCCACCAAAGAGTGGATAAATAGATCTAGAGGTATGTGAAGCTGCTTGTCTGACTGTTTTGGCTACACTGCCAAGTTGCTTCCTGGTCTGTTCAGATCTGAATCTCTACAAGTTCACTTTCGTGCCAAAGCAGGTTAAGAGTTGTGTTACAGATGCCTAAGGATCCAGCAGATCTCATTTATTCATTCTTCATAGTTGTTCTCACACACACTTGCATGATTAGAGCCTTCCCAAAATACACTATTTTTGAGCAAAATTTCTTAAGGAGTGTGATCACTAGAGAAGGGGTTGATCTGCTCAACACCACCAGTCATGTTTGGAGTATTTACTCTGCCCAGGCTAACATGTTTTGAATACCTCCTGTAACGCCTGGGAGAGCCTGGCTCAATGATCAGGAAACTGGTTTGAGCAGGGGGCAAGTTTCACCTTCTTTCAGAGTGTGCAGAACATAGATGATGTTCTTTATAGAACATAGGATGTCCACGGGTGCACTTACTTCCTACTTGAATGTTTTATTGTAAAGACCCCTGTGCTCTCCTGGATTAGGCTTTATCCACAATTCCACTGTTCTCTGCCTCCTTGTAGAGGTGCACTATTTNCACGTTGTCTTTAATATCCTGGTACAAACTGATTTAGAATCAGGGAAGAGAATTTGCTTCCAAGCAGAACATGTTCAGTGCAGCAAAGCTGGCTCTTTCAAATACATGTGCTCTGAGTTATCTTCACCTTACTTGTAATAAACTAAAAAACCTGTCAGACAAAATACTGCTCTTAGCTTCATAAAATCCTTGTCACAGAGGGTCTGGCATACATTCTGATTTAGACACTAAAATGGATTTTGGAGCATTAAGCCTTTTGTGACTCATTAACCTGTTAGACAAATCCCAGAGGCAATAGAGTAACTTTTAAAAAACTAAGCTATTTCCTCTTCAGTTACAATGAAGATCTAAAAATCATAATTTTTTTAAGTTTGTAAATTTTGGGACAAGATAATTGTCTTTATTAATGTTAAGGATTCAGTGAATTACATAAAATTGTGATGTGATATTAATGCATAATGATGTGAGCATAGCTGTTTGCCTACAAAGTGGGCAGATGCTGGAATAACACTTGTATTGCCTTGGAACAGGCTAAAATATAGTAATCAAAACAGAAGATGAAAAATAAGCATATGGAGGGGAAACACATTATCCACTACTCTTTGCTTTAATTAGAGCTCACTATTCAAAGTGGTACATTTCAGCTGTGGTGTCATGACTCTATATCATCATCATCATCATCATAAATGCATATTAAATTAAATGACATGAGGGCTTATTTACCTTTGTCTTTTAATTATAAGAGGGAGAGACTTCAGAGCTTTATATAACTTTCTGTGAAATTTGGATAAGATTTTTAAAATTTTAGTTGAAGTGCTCAGTCTCCCTGCTGAAGAATGGTCATGCAGGCAGGTTGTTTTCCAAGTTGTTACCAGATAAATTCTGGCTAAAAGAAGTTGCATACAAGCTCAATTTATGTTGGTTGAGGCAACAAAAAGTACTTGCAGCTTTTCTAGTATGCCTGGGTTTTGTTTTTTTCCCAACCAGAAATTCAGACATTTTCAAAACTGAGCATTTGGGGATGAAGAGTTTTCTTATAAATTGACACTGTGCATGTAATATATATTTCAGGTTTTCTGCCCTCCTGCTGATGAGCAACAAAGAGAATGTAGTTGAGCAGTTATGTTTCTTTTAGCTTTAAAACATACGTGTCCTTCAAAAGTATTTCTGTATCTTTCATTCTATCTGTTACGGTCGCCTACAACCTTTGCTTTTGGGTTTGGGGTTTTTTTTCCCCTTTTCTTCTTCTTTTTCTTCCAACAAAGAGCAGTAAATTTGTCAATGGTTGTAGCAGATATGGACTATAATTGAATCACCCAGACTGGGCCTCATGTAGGCCAAGTTCTAAAAAGTGTCCAGTGGCTAATGACCCTTTTGTCAAAATATGTCATGTTATTTACTTCTGTAATACTTAGGTTGTGCAGGCTCCCTGCTCCTGGACTTCTTAGGATGATATATCATTAATGTAACTGCTTTTATGTTTCATTTCTTTCTTCTGAATACTGCCTATTTGCCACTGATTGGAAGTAACAGGGAGACATATTTACATTTCCACTGATACATATTTCCTGCATTGTTATTCTATTTGCTAGAAACACTTCTTTTTGTTTTTTAATGATCTGACTCATTGTTTATTTCCCACACAACTTTGCTTAGGAAAAAACTTTCTAGTCCTCCTTACTTAAGAATAAACATTGTGGTCCTAGGAAGAAACATATGCTGTAGTGTTTCTTAGATCAAATATTTCTTGTAACTTCCCACACGGAGTTTAACCTGTTCATCAAAATAGTGAATTACCAGAGTTTCCTCTACTTTTTCCAGCAGAGGTGAGGAGAGAAAGAGTGTGCTCTGGCATGAAAAAAAGGGAACAACACGTCTATGAAAGCAGGTCTCAGGTTGACAGAGGTTTCCATTTATTGTCATACTATAGGAATCACAGAGACAAAGAAAGTCAGTGCTGTAACATAAATAGCTTATCTGAGCCCACAAATGTTGGTGTGCCCCTTTAGAATAACCTAAGTCCTGCTAACACTATAACACAGCACTGGTGCTCAAAATACCTCTCTGCATACACCACACATCATGGCCCTCCAGTGCTTTAAGTCAGAGAGCTGATCCTGTCATCTGTGCTTCCACAACTGCTGCCAGCCATCTGAGCCATGTTAATTGCCAGCCAGTCTTTGCTAACAGGCAGTAGGATGTGTCCTTTGTGGGCTTAGCCTGCATTGAGAGAGTAAAGCTGAATCAAACTGATGTACATTTACCATGTCCTGTAGCTGAAAATACAGGCACTCATGGCAAGCCAGCTTCATGAACCATGGATAAGAGACCACATGCTGAAATTCAGCCTAAGAATGTGCCCCAAAAATGCAAATTGGGACCTGTTTTCTTGATTTCCTTCCACAGTGAATTCTGGTTTCTGCTGCTGCAGTCACTTTAAAAGATATGGAATCACTAAAATCCTATTTAAAAAAAAAAAAAAAAAAAAAAAAAAAAAAAAAA
>VXBN01010959.1:13575-27146 GCA_013397395.1 Sinosuthora webbiana | reverse complement strand
GCCTTGGTAAAGATATTGGCATATTGCATCTGTCTACTCTTCTACTTGAATGGTCATACAAGTAATGTTTTCACTGTTGACTGAAGTAGCTAGTATACTAGAATAATAATTGTGCCTTTTTCCTCAATTCACTAGCCATGACTCCCCTTCTTTATGTACTGTATCACTGATAATGGCCAGTTAACTGTATCCTCCCCTTCTTCTCTGGTTCTGAGTGAATGGAAATCACAGTTCTGGAGTGGGTGCATGTCATAATGAACCAGACTGTTGTTTTCACTGCCATTTAATTCTCATGCCTTTCTAGTGCTCTTTTAAGATAGCTCATGCATATGATTCACATGCAACTGCAATTTTTTACCCTGTTAAAAACCTTTTAAACTGTTTGCTACATCCTTTTGCTCTAACACTAATTGTTGAAGTGGTTGCGTTTGGGTTGCATTTAAGGTTAAGTGACCAGCTGCAAAATTTTCATGAGTTTTGAGATAGGCCTGACTTACTCTGTGCCTGAGATTAACCTGTGCTGGAGGTCAAGAAAATATGATTGTATGCAGTTGCTATGATAAAGATCTTACTAATGAAAAGGGACTGGGGAGGGCGGGGGAAGAGAGGTCATATCAATTCAGAGCTCATCTGCTTGGATGAATGTATTCCTCAGGTTTGGATTTGCTCAGGTACTTCAATTATCTTAGTTCTTTGTATTCTAATCAATTTTAATATCATGAGACAAGTGAACCTATATTTTGCATTATCCTTTTTTAAATTTATGTTGATGAGGGGGAATTATCTTAGTACACTCAGTACAGCTGCTGCTCAGTTTGCTCAGAAACATCTTTTTCAGCCTTTTTTTTTTTTTTTTTTTGACATACTTGCTGTCAACTCTTATGCACAAACATGAGGAAAACAGTTTACCAGAAGGTCATTAAATATTCAATGTCTTTAATGTGGAAAGATAAACTTTAAAAGCACTGGTTTGGAAAGGGACCAGCCTGAAAGAGATACATTCATAAGAATGCTGATCCAGGTGTAAATTTCCCCTACAGAATGTGACCCAAAGTATTCAGGCAACAGTCTGCAACCCGTGTGAGAAGTGTTTCTCTCAACCAGGAGGTATCAAAGCATACAGAGTGGATATTTGTCCTTAAAAGTGAACTGTGGCAACTGGCACTCTCATAATGTATTTTCCTGAGAATGCAAAGGGAGCTTCTTAGATAAATTTAGTGATACTGAGCTTCCTAGTCACTGAAAGTCACATTTAGTAGGCTAAGATGGAATTTTGCCTTTGTGTTACTTAGTGGGTAAAAGCTCTTAGTTCCTTTCAAGAAGGGTTGCTGTCCTCCAGCTCCTAAACTGGGATGAGAGGTATCATGACATGTAACTGATGACATATTACATTCCTCTTTAAATCAAGAATAGATAGATTTATTTCATTCACTTTTTTTTTTTGTTTAAGTCCTTGGAAGTAAGGGCAGAGATCTTATAAGAACACAGCACTAAGTATACAGTGGGCAATATAAACACAAAATTGAGATTTTATGCTCTGTGTGTGTAAAAAGTATTTGAGAAAAGAATTAAACAAACAAACAAAAAAGTACTGGAGCTCTGCTGAAGGATTCCAAATGAGAAGTGTGTTAAATTAGAGTAGCTCAGTCAGTTCAAAACAATTCCCATACTGACTGCTATTTAGGCCTGGCCTAAACAGTTCTCCATTTAAGGCCCATTCTCACCACCCTGGTGAATGCCCCTTGCTGATGTCAGTTATACTCTGTGCTGTCACTAGAGGCTTTAACTTCACCCAAGCCCTGATGTAAAAATGAACGTCCTGCATCAGAAAAACTTCCTGTAGGCACAGGAAGATGAGAAAAGAGGAGAGCTGAGGAATAGAAATCTCAATAATTGTTCTTGTGGAAAGTGTGTTCTATGTCATTTCACGGTAAGTCCCAGAGCTTTTAAGCAATAAAATACATGTAATGACCTACTTTCCAGAGATACAAACTGGGGCGGGGGGTGGGAGAGGGGAATGTTCTTCTCTTTGCTTTGGAAGGAGATTGCAGGAATCATCCCTTATACTAAATTTACTGAACTTACTGAAAACAGAATCTGTAAGTTACTCTGACTAAAAGCCACAATATGGTGCCCCCTGCTGAGGCGTTTGACCTCTAAAGAGTTTTTGGGAAAGCTGTGGGAAGTTTTCATATTTACTTTTAATCATAGCAGCTACATTGCTCATTTTGCACCAGTAAACAGGCTCAGCAGAAGAAACAGAGTCATCAGAGCTCCTATTTCCTATTTTCCTTTTGAGTGTCTATCTTTCTTTCCTTTTTGGACTGAAGAAAGTTTACTGACTCATGCCTTATCACCAGAATTAATTTTCTTCTGAATTAACAAATAAAAATAAAAAGGGTGTATTTGTTATAGAAGAAGGAAGAATGCAACCATCTTGAAATTATTAAAAAAACCTCTTAAATCCAATCTTTAAACTCCTGTGAGTGGCTGGTGCTTCACCTCCACATACTTTCTGCTCACTGAACATCTGTATAAGATATCTGGACTTTTGTCAGTTTTGAAATATCTTTGCCTGCACATCAAACATGGCCTTAAATGCATCCTGGTATATATCAAATTCTCAGTACTATCAGTAACAGAGAAACCTCCCATAACATCTAATTATAGAAGGATTAAATTTCTTATATTTTTTGCATGTCTTTCAATTTCAACCACATTTACATAATTTTTGAAAATGTTCTGTATTACTAAGTCACCCTCAACTAGTACCAAAAAATGTGTTGAGTACAGAGTTTTTTGCATTACTCTTTCAGCGCTATAAAGTACAGCAGAAGTTTTGCAGAATGCTCTCCTCTCCTCTCCTCTCCTCTCCTCTTCACAGGTTTCCAAGAAAAAGCTCTTAAAAAACTTTCCTTCTTCAAAACATGATCAACATAAATGTGAATTTTGTTGTAAGAATTTTAGATTTTTTTTCTTTACCTTACAAAATGTAGTGTGATCCATTAAGTTAAGAAAATACTACTAGACTGTATTTTTTACAGTAAACAAAGTATGCAGTGCTTTCTACATTAACAAAGAACTTAGGAAGCAAGTATTCAAATAAATCTATGATAAATTCTCGTAAACTTTAGTCTAGAAGCATGTCAAAAGTTGTTGACTTATTATTATAATATGCCTAAATTTTATTTCAAAATTATTATTTCTGGAAGCTACATATGTGTATGCTTTTAACAGCTTAACACTTCTGGGTGTTGCAGCATGAGGATGTTGCAGGATGAGTCTGTTGCAGCAACAGAACCAGTATGGAGAAAAACAATGCATTTGAATGACTTTGTTTTGCTTAAGTATATAGAAAAAATGTGTTCATAATAAGTAAGTAGCTTAGGTTTTTGTGTGTTTGGTGGGTTTTTTACCTTTGAGGGCCTCAGCAAGTTCTCAGATCAATAAACTAATTTTTTATATGCAGACTGATGGGGATCAGAAGAGGTCAGACTAAATTATTTGCTTTGCACACTACCATTACTTCCCAAAACTGCTCAACTATAGACTCATAAATAGATGTTATTCATAACAAGAGCAGGTGGCTAATTAAAAAAAAATACTGTAGAAGGTGTTAGGGAGTTATGCAAATCAGTGTTAATTTTTTTGCCTGATGTCAAATAAAAACATAACTGTATTTGTAAATTTTTATCTGTATTTAGCAGACTCATTCAGTAAACTTAAAAGCAGCTTTATCACCCCTGATTAATGGATTTTCAAAAATAACTTCTGCTATATGGATTCCAATGTCAGTGCAAGCTGGCATGGCTTAATCATGGCTTAGCCACAAGCTCTCTTCTGTATTTTGGCAGGAGTTTGCAGGAATCAATCCCAGTATTCCCCCATTCCCCCCCAGCCTCCATTATTGCCATGGAGTGGTGCACTGGCCATGCTCTGGACGTGTAGGGCAATTACACTACCAACAATGCAGAGTTAACCATCAGTTCCTCTGATTTTCACTTGTATCTGTTGAGGAGTATGTACACTATCATTTTGATCATGAATAATTTCAGAAACACCAAATATCTCTTAAAGAACAAATATACATTTTTCTTCCCTTTTTTTTACAGAATGAGAATTCTGGGGCGTGCAAGACTCCTTGAAGTCTGAAAAACATTGCTTTCCTCACTCCTCTGCACCATGTATTTATGACATCTCCTCCCTGGCATACCATTCTTCTCCTTGCCTCATGTAAAATTCTTTTGGCTTGTCTTCTTTTCTCCTGTGGTTTATCTTCCTTTCTTTCATCTCCCCATGGCTCCAAGCTCACTATTTTCTTAATAAACTAAGCTAAAATAGTACTGTCTCCCTGAATTTCATCACACAGCCTGCGCCCCGC
The DNA here is from genome assembly GCA_013397395.1 of Sinosuthora webbiana. Classification (NCBI taxonomy): domain Eukaryota; kingdom Metazoa; phylum Chordata; class Aves; order Passeriformes; family Sylviidae; genus Sinosuthora; species Sinosuthora webbiana. The sequence goes on along the minus strand of VXBN01010959.1, from coordinate 22,765 downwards.
GCCCCCCCTTCCCTCTTATTTCAGTATATATAATACAAGGTTAGACCTGAAAGAAGCCAGCCTCAGTGCAATCCCTTTAAATGATCAGTACCTGTTTATAACATCTGAATGTTTAAAATAACTTCTCCTAAGATGCTACTGACTGGATTTTTTTTTTTTTTTTTTTTTTAAGGATAACCTAGCTAATGAATTTTGTATTCTCCTTTTTGTATTTTGGCACTCTCTGGAGGAAAACTTTCACACTGTACATTTATAACTCCATACCTGTAAAACAATGAATTGCTCCTTTTATTTCACCCTCTACCAGAAGCTCTTGTTTAACCTTCCTTTTGTCTACACTGAACCACATCCTTACATTCACATGGACTGCTCATTTTAAACAGTAAAATTCCTTGGCTGAGCAAGGTAAGTTTTAGCAAAAATAAAGATGACCATCTTTGCAGACTTTAAAGTGGAGGACTGTGGCACAGACTGTGTCTCCTCTATCTTTTTTCTTCCAGCCCAGGTCACCAAGTGGCTACAGGGAATTTAAGATTCCAAGCTCTGTTTTCTCACTTTCAAACTATCTCCAGTATCTATGCAAACATGTTTTAGGAAAAGCAGTACAAGATAACACAGCATGAAATATTTTGGACAGAAAATGTTTTACTTGTTTATGAAATCTTTAAGCAAGCTGGTTTGATGTATTCACACTTGCTCTCTCATGGTCTTCATGCACTTACTCTTTTACACACACACAAAACATGTACTTGCAAGCACCAAGATGTGTATGGTCCAAGGGGACATGCAGGTATTTCTATTCATACCTACTGCATTCATACACCAACTTTAATATTTCTGTTAAAAATCTACAGGGTCAAATCGCAAAGTATTTTGGAAAAAAGTCTGGAAACTGCTCCTTTTCTTTATACTGTACAGTCTATGTCATAAGGAGAGGTAAAAAAAAGTGATTCACCTGTGTTTTAATGTAACACAATGTGTCTCTGCTCTAAGATCACAGTGACTGTCACTTCAGTAGAAAAGAAGGCTAAGTGACAGCAAACATTCTCCTTTTAATATAACTCATTAGTCTTTTTGAGCACCTGGTCATATTAAAAAACACAGAAGTCCCAAATATGGGAGAGACTTAAGCTGCCAAAAGAACATGAGTACCACATTAATTATTATTTACAGAATTCACAAGTTACAATAGTTACAATTGGAGTTAAAAAGATATATGTCACTAATTATGGAAGATACCTTGTATAGGCTAATGAAATAAAGTCCAAGAAATCGATTTTAATTTTTTTTTAACCCAATCACGAAAAAAATTCAGTCATTATGCTTAAGAATAAAAAAACCTTTTTACTTTTAACTGCATTGAAAGACCAACAACTTTTTCTTGCAGTGTAACATTAACTGGTTTAAGGCTTATAGATAGATCATTAACTAGAAACAGCCCCAATAGGTTTTCTTGGCTTTGAAGGGTGCATAAAATACTGCTTTCTTCTACTCATTATTTAAATTACCCCAAAGTGCTATAATCAAAGGAAGAATACAATAGAGCAATGTTAGAGGGTTTATTTTGCAAAAGTTTGCAAAGGTTCAAGTAGTAATCCACTTAAACATGCATCTAGCTCTAGAGGTAAACTTAATCATGCATAGTGAGTAATTCTTATAATCAGGGTTTGTATCTAAAACAGTTTTTCTGAATGCAATGTATAGGATCGGCTTTCTTACCTAAAACACTGGTGATATGAAAATCAAACCACTGATAGCTGGCACAGCACATTAGTACTCCATGTAGCAGTACTTGCATATTCAGTAGTGCTTCATGAAGTTTCAATAAAAACCACTTGCAGTACTGCTGACTTTGAAGTTTAGTATAAGTTCAGTGCTTTTTTGGACCAAGATCTTAATTTTATTTGAAAGAAAATGTAGGATGATCAACTTAATAAAAGTCAAAATCTTTATGTATGTGAATAATAACTGAACTATTAAACTCCCATCTGCCAGGTGTCAGAAGTAAGAACTACATTAAAGGATTGGTAAATTCCCCTTATATAGATTTAATAGCTAATGGTGGCTGGATCATTTCAATATTGATCCTCTTCAGGGCTTATCTTCTGCAAAGACTGATGCTTGGTAGCCAGATGAATCAGTTCTGAGGTCACTGCCATTCCAGCTCGGCAGTAAGTCTGGCAGAATGTCTAGAAGAATGAAGGCAAACCTACAGTGATGGATAATGATTATGATGTGATTATCTACAAAGGAGAATTAATAACTTTTCTGGGTAAGATAAACCAGTTCTGTCTATCAGAAAAATATATACCTCATTCAAGCTTGTGAACACGCAGCACAGAAAGGTTTTCTGTGGAAAAGGGCCTTAAGGTGGCCCTCGCTAGGAATTCTCTTTTAGACATACAGAAAAGTGAGGAAAAAAGTCATTTAGGATTACCTTCAAGAATTCCAGAACTTTTGAACTGAATGTCTCTATGCCTTCCTTGAAAAAATTGAAAGAGCAATTCAGGGGCCATGGAACTTCTGTATAATGTACAGGAAAATCTGAAAAATTAATCAAAATATACTGTCCCTCTCTCTTTTCCTGGAAACTTTACTTTCTCACTTGCTAAACTTTACTTACTTACTTACTTGCTACTTCCTTCCTAATTTTTTTTGAATTGTGCAGTGGTCTGCTATTCAAGTATTTGTATGACAGATTTCTACAGAGGGAACAGAACAGTGAACGAGTTATGATTTGGGGCATTAATAGTATAAAAGGGAAATGGAAATGCAAAATCAGAGAAAGGACCCAGAGAGAAAGGACTCACCTAGCATGGCTTCTGTTCCCCTTTGTAGTGTTTTATCCCTGACAGCCAACTATATAGTCATCAAAAATCTCTTACTTACAATTTGAGTCACAATTAATTCAGCAATCCAAAGCTATCACAGGGTGGAGTCCAGCATTACCACTTGTTTAAGGCTAGTGTGTCCCAAAGCTTTGCATATATTTACAAAAATATAATTACAAGAGTGGGGTACAAAAGCAATAGAGACAAATTTGCACAGGAACGTCTGAGTTTGCTACATATATATTTTTTTTTTAATTGAGAGGAATTAATTCAAAGATAGAATGTAGGAGGGACATGAAAGCTACACCTCACAGTTGCAGATTTTTTTTTCCATGTTGGTCACATAGCAAACAATATACCTGGGCTTTTCACGCAGCAATATGGGGTTACTAATTCATATGCTTAGGAAACCCACTCAGCTTTCAATTACTGACCTGGGTTTTTAAAGCCAAGTAATTGTACTGAGATTAATCTCAATACACCATTGTGCCTTACTTGACTGAAGGATTAAATACTGTGGACTTGTATTCGCACAAAATTTTTTAAGGCTAGGATCATAATTCAGCTGGCTAGTGAAAGCATGACTTATTATAACGGCTGTATAAAGATACTGTAGTTTAAAGTTTAAAGATAAACTGTAGTTCTTAAAGAAAGTGTCATTTTTAAAACCATAACTCTCCTTATTCTCTTGAAGTTTTATATTGGTGAAGAAAAACTACTGACATTTTTATCTAATAATATGGCTCAACCTGTGATGCAGACCAGCATGATCTTAAAGGTACTTCCAACTCAAATCATTCTGTGATTTGATGACTTGCTATATTGACTTCTTTACTTGTCTCCACTAATTGACAACTGCATATTTTAAACAAAAACACAAATACTGTGAAAAAGCCAGGGTGTATCTTGATACTTTGTCTTAGGCATGAGGCCTATCCTGAAGGCAGAATGAGCATCTGTAATGGCACAACAAAATTGTTCATTTGGGTTACAAGCAAATTTCATGATCTAAGCATAAATATATTGTGTCATCAATGTTGTACTACCAAGTGCCAAATGTGTCTTGAAATGAATATTCGATTTAATGTTTATGTAAAAAATAGGCTAAAATCCAAGCTGAGCAATTCTTTGTTTTGTTCTGAATTTGTTGCCTGTTTTTTTGCATAATGAACAACAGCCCTAGAAAAAATACTGTGGAGTATTCTTTCATGGTGTCTGCTCACTTTCTAAGGTATTGCAAATGTTTCTGACAATGCTGTAGTGGAGGCTGTGAACTTTTGATGTGAACAGATGGGAGAAAGAGAAACTGAGTGTAATTAAAACATAAATGTTGAAAGTTTGATCTTGCAGCCTGTGTTCAAAATGTAGAGAGAGTTCAGCTTGAACAAACACCATATTAAAGGCTTCTAAGAAACCATAAAAATTTTCCCATTGTTTGTCCTTTCATGCTTCAACGAGGTGACCAGGCGTGGTTTGGAAAAAGAAGTTATTAATCACCAATGTTCTATACTGCTTCTTCCAGTGGTGACCCAGAAAACAATCTATCTGCTCCCGGTGTCAAGGGTGCCTAAACATTGCAAGGCAAGAATGATCAAGTGGCTAAGACATTAGACACAATTTGAAAAATAGACATTAATAATACCTGATTCAGTTTTAAAGTTACTGTGACACACCAAAGTCACTTGAACTTTCTTTTCCAGACATAAATTGTCAAGAGTGCTTTTCTATTTAGTCCATTATCCTACGATGATGACTCAGATAAACATAAAAATACAAAGTTCATTTTCTAGTGATCTGGTGAATAAAGCTCTACCTCCATGTCTTTCACATTGAACAGAAGAAAATAAATTCAAAAAACCAACTCTTTTCATCCAATGTTTAGTCTGTTTTGTAACAAGAAGCCTATTCCTATGTAGTTTATAACTTTTTTCTGCCAATTATACAAACAATATTTAATTTAAAGGGTTTCACCTATAGCCTTTAAAACCCAAGACCGCTGCTGCTATGTGTTTTAGAAAACAAATATTACTGTGGTAATCTCCAATACTTTCAATAGAAATAGCTTTATGAGCTAAAGTCTGGAATTTGAGATATTTTCATGGCACGTTCAGACTACGAATTCTAAGTGATTTTCAAGGCTGAATTTATTGTCTCACTTGCAGAAAAGTGTATGATCACCTTAATTCATTGTGCAAGCAAGTTATGGCTGGTTACTCTACAAAATCAAAGCTGTATTTTGTTGGAGTCTTAGCACTCTCAGAACATGATTTGGTTGAACTAAACAAGAGTTTTATTAGTATCCACCAAAAATATTAGTATAGGACTTATCTGTCTCTCCACAAGGTATAAAAAAAAGAAGAAAAACACCTGTGTTAGAAAATAGGAACAGTACGCAGCAACTCTAGTACAGAACTTTTGAATACAACTCCTGACAGATTTTGATTAGTGAAGGTTATAAAGCAGTGGTGTACGACCACTCCTAGCAGTAGATACATGAAAGAAACTACAACATTTTTCTCATTTTAAAGGAAGTGAATAATTTACAACAGCCCTTGGGGTTTTTTTCCTATACTAGTTGGAAATTTTGAGAGGACTTTGTTTACTAAAAAGAAAACAAAGCTTGGCAGAGTACTTGGCCTTTGAAAAACTTGTATTTTTATTTTATGACCCACTCTTTGAAAAGGAATATCATGAGTTAGAGGAAGAAATACTTTCAAGCCCAAAAAGCCCAGAATTCAGTTGTCTGTGCCCTACAATGTCACAGCAATGGCAAGCTTGCAAAGATGACAGTCCCACAGAAGACCCTCAGTAACAACTCTGGCAGCACCATGCTGCTGTGACAGCAATCTGAGTACACCTAAAGCAGATATACATAAAAATAAGCTCCTCACTAACAGGAAGAGAATATCAAAAACTGCTTTTAGAAATACAGCAAGGAATAGCACATATTTACATGGTGTTTATGATTGCTTTTCTATTTCTTATACCAGAATTACGAAAATATCACCCCTTTGTGCCAGGAGATGCTAGGATCTCTGTATTCCTCCCAGGATTCCTGTCACTGCATTCACCTTCTGCACACTCTTCTTTACATTTGTGTTTTGCCCCTGTCTCCTTGCCCAATCTCCATGCAGGCCTCCTGGTGTTTTTGCTTGACTTCCTGGCTCATCAGAATGGACTACTCTGGAGCCTGGGGGAGGTGTTCCTTTCCTTGAGTAACAAACAACACTTCTGGACCCCTTCAGGTGCTTGTCCTATGGGACTTTTTAAAGCAGATTCATGAAGAATTGCTTGTGCCTGGATGTAGTGTGCCTCCAACAGATATTGGGATGGCTGAACCTCAGCCATGAGCACCAGGACTGAAAAATATGAGGTTACTTCCAGCTCTCTGCAGAGAGTCTCATCCATAAGACTGATGAGACTGGGAGCATAAAGTTGTCCAGTTTCAAGGATAGAACCTACAGAGAGTCTGAATTGCTGCCTCTGAGTGCTGAATGGGAAGGTGTAGAGAAGATGGAGCCAGGCTGTTCATGAAATTGTATGGTGAAGAAACAAGTGGGACACAGGTGGGAACATGAGAAATTCCAGTTAGGTGTAATGGAAAGCTTTTTGACTGAGACCATGCTTAAGCACTGAAACATTGTCCAGAGAAGCAATGAAATCTTCAGTTCTGGGTTTTTTCAAGACCTGGCTGAACAAAGCCCTGAGAAAACTGATCTACACAAACTTACTTTAAGGAGAGGCTTGGATCAGGTGACCTTTAGTGGCTCCTTCCAGCATAAATCATCCTCCAACTTTTGTCTTGTTAACGCAAAGTGAAAAGAAAGCTTTTCATCAGCCTTGAGGGACTGCCCCCAAGCCTCTCAGTGGCTCAAACTGTTCCAAACACTTCAGTGGGTCTTGGACTCTGCTCAGCTAGAAGATATACATCAGGCAAATGCCACCACACTGTTACCACCTATTGATACACCTTCATGTAGTTCTTGATAAATACTTGAACATACTGTGAATGTCTGTGGAGAACAAGTTTGTAGATGGAATGAGAAGGGCTGAAATGAGGATATTAGGCAACTGTACTCATTACATGCAGTCATGTCTTTCTCTGCTAAGGATGAAAATACTTTCTTGCCAGGCATACAGTATACTGATAAAGACCATAACAGCAGCATTTAGAAGCATAAGTGGAACAACCTTGTGGTGTGTATAATACATACAATGTGTATAAATATGTGTATAGGTGTTGGAAAACAATCCTGTGAAGGGATCAATAAGCAAACACATTGCACTAAAAGTTGTCAGATCATGCAATAAGTTGAAACTTTTTTTATAAAAAGCTGCATGGCACTTAGATTGTCAGCTTCAGTCTAATCATGGACAGAAGTAAGAAGGGAGATGTTATCTGTGCTAAAAGTTTCATCCTAACATCAGAGAAAAACAATATTTTCTTGTCTATTGATGTGTGAATTGCTTTTCACAAAATTTGACTTTCTGATGTTATTTAAATGACCTGTGTTGTATATTAGACTTACTGAAGATTAATTGCTTTTGGCTACGATTTTGTTCTATTTTAGTTTGAAGTTTGTATCTTATTTAAAATAGCCTTTTTATTTTTTACTTCGCTATATTTGTTTTAAATATGAACATTTTTTGCTTTTCTTATATCTTACATGGTACTGTGAGCTGAATAAGTAGTATAGTGCTGTCTATGTAGCTAAAGAGATGAAGGCAATATACTTCATATTCCAGCTGGCAAAGTGCTTAACAAGACTAGTGACAAATCAGTAACATAAATATTGTTTTATCCTGTTCTTTAATTCTTTTGATTTCTTGAGATTCTTGTTCCCCATTCTCCCAAAAAGAATCCGTAAGAGCATATCTTCTGAGTTTTATGTAATTTGACTTTTTAACTTTCTTACAAATTTTTGTGGGATTTGAAAATCACTAGATTCCTTTAAAGAATGTTTAAAGGAAAACACTGGATTTGGGAAATTTGATAGTTGCTACTAAGAGATAGAGACATCAGAGAAATTAATCTATAGATTAATCTATTAATCTATTAATCTTTTTATATCATTAAAATGATATAAATTAACACCATCAGCAAAGCTGATCAAATGCTCTTGTACCTCAGAGAGAAATAAATGAAGATAAAAGCACTCATGAGAATAATTCACCCAAATGAAGTAACTTGCTATTATAGTCACAGGTCTTGGAAGAACAGACCCTCCCAGCAGACCCTGTCTGTCTTCACTTAATGGAAGTCTGGAGTGTGATTAGGGGTTTGCAGAGTGTTAGACTACCTAAAGTCACAACAAAATCCTTAATCATTTGCTTCCAACATACATTTAATAAGGAGTTTAACATGTTCTTTGGAAACTCTGACCCAGCTTTCTTGTTTAATATTATGACAATAGATACACTGTGAGGAAAATATATGCTTTCATAGATCACATAAGCTATAACTAGACTAATATAGTTGATTAGAATGTCATAAAATCTTTTTTTTTTTTTATAATAGAAGGTTAAGCTACTTGAGAAAGGAGCAGGGATATGTCTGACTTTGTCAGTAAAATGGTCTTTTAAGAAATCTTTGTAAGAAGGGTTAAATCATAAATGCAAATCAATGGTTTAATACCTGCAAACCACTCACTGTGTTTTTAATCATGCCTGGAAAACAGAGATTAGCTGCCTTGCTATTTCAGCTGTGGGAACTTGAGCATCCTCTCCCTTTGGGAAGAAAAATTAGCAGTGAGCTCTGAGGGCAGGGATGAGGCAGATTTCCTCTGTGGCACTGCAGCAGTGTCCTGCGCTCAGCCCGCACAGACGATGAACCCCTGTGTTTGCTCTTAAGTGCCTGGTAGGGTCATAATGAATCAGGACCCTGACCAACACTGCAGGAAACCCTTTCAGTATTAGTAAAGAGACTTAATTTCAGACGTACTCCTTCTTGATCTTGAGAAAGAAAAGCAGGCCCCTCAAAGGTGTGTCATAGTACAACAGGTACTATGCATCTTTTCTTGGTTTGGTGTTTTCATCCCCTGAAGCGTAAACAGGAGAGGAAAACGCTTGGCTTAGAGCGGAGGCTGTGCACATGTGTCTGTTGCTAGACATTAAGAATGAACATATTTCATTACAGGGAAACTACTAACTTATTTTCCTAGAACTATTAACGTAGTGTACTTACAAGAAGCCTCCTGGCACGATTTTGGCATGATCTAGACAGGAGATGAACACGTGTCATAACTTGTCATGTCTGAGCACAGCACACCTACCTGTCCCTTTCTCTTTCTATGCCTGTTTCCTAATTCGCGCTGCAGACTGAAAAACTTCCTTTTGCTGCTAGATACGCCTCCCGCCCA
>VXBN01010959.1:0-13328 GCA_013397395.1 Sinosuthora webbiana | reverse complement strand
CTCCGGGCGAGCACCTCTTCGCTCCGGGGGCCGGGGCCGGGGCTGGGGCAGGGGTGGTGAGGAGCAACCTGTTGCTCTTTGGGAAGAGGAGTCGGCTTTCTCGTTCTCTGAGCCTGACTTTGTAGTTGTTAACAGGTGCGGGTCTGCGGTTCGGCTCTCTCCGTGCGCTCCTCCCTGCGGAGCCGCAGCTCGGCTCGCCGCGCTCGGCCCGGAGCGCAGCTGGCACGGTGGGATGTAGCTGCCTGCGAGTCGTGCTCGCTGAGGGGAACTGAGGTGCAGCTGAGGGGAACAGTGGTAGCAATCATAAGCGAAAGACCCAAGGGCATGTAGGCAAAAAAGCAGGTTCTTGGGAACCAGAGGTTTTCCTCTTGGGTGGGTGTCCCTTTGTTGGTGTATCTGCCTTCAGCCAGGTCGATTGTTTGTGCCGGGAATCTCCGGGGTGGGTAGACAAACATTTTAATGGAGATGCGTGCTACAGCATAGATTATGAGTTAGGAGAGCGAGTATCTTGGCCAGACATAAAGGGAAATTGAGAGAACAAATTGAACGTTCAAACAGGAGTGACATTTATTAAGGTGCTTGACGGTCTGTCTCTTTGGGATCAGAATCCTATAGGTAAGTGCTGAACAAACACACACCAACACAGATTTTGGAAGAACTGCTCACTGTCCAAGGACAATGTCAGTCCTCATGTGCTTAGAAACAGCATTGTGTATTCCTACCTAAAGCGGACTGTCTGAGGTCTGGAGTGATACACCTTATTCAATAGATCAAATGTATAATTTTGAAAATAAACACATATTTATAAGTTTTTGACCTGGGGGTAAAATGACCACGGGTTGAATGTCAATAGGGAAAAAATAATGTAAGGGTAAAGAGATGTACAGTATAAAGGATGTCATGGCAACAAGAAAGCATCATACAAAGTAACAATATTATCTGGTGGAGGGGGAACAGGAGTAGCATTGCATTCATCTGTACCATGCTGTAGATTGAAATATTATAATTTAGGGTGGGGTGTTGGAGTGGGGTTTTTTAATAATACACTAACTTCTCTTTGCTATAGATGGCTTAAACACAGTAAGAATTATATGGCCAGAACTTATCAGAAATATGCGGGTTGGTGTGGGTTGGTGTTGGTTGCGGGGGTGGGGGGGGAGGGAGTTGGGTTTTTGGGGTTTTTTGGGGCGCTTGTTGAGTTTTCTGTTGTTCTAAACAAAGTTGTTCTTGTGGCTTACAGCTGAGATGAATTCTTACTCCAGCCAGAACCCTGAATGAGATTCAGGTTGCATTTCACCAGAAATGAAAGGTTGTATTAATCTTTGCTTAATCTTTGCTTTTCCAGAACCTTTCTGGAAAGATGAGCAACTTTTTTGTATTTTCTTCTCTAAAGTAGTCCTATATTGGTGTTTTTTATGTTACTGAATTTGCATTACATTAAACCCACTAAACTTCATAAAGCGCAGGACAGATGGGAATGCCAGATTCTGAATTTTTTAGACTGGTAATTTGTTAGGATTTTTTTACAATTTTTGTCAGGTTTTTTGAAAGCATTGTTTTTTGTTGAAAATGGGTAACTATTTCTTTGTTTTCTTCTTTTTATTTCAATGAGGGAGCTGGATTCTAAAATCACATTTCAACACTAAGAATAATTCACTTGGAACTGTTTTCCAAAGCAATGCCAGAACATACTAATTCTTAAGACATTTCCCACTAGCACCTTTTTTTTTTCCCCTTCCCACTTTCACCCACACTATCTCATGGGGGAAAAAGAAAATAAAGTACGAGATTTCAGTCCTTTTAACATCAGTGTTTTGGCCTCATCCCCCCAGGCATTGTCCCCTGGATTGTATTTTTCTTGGGGTAACTTCTGTTTGTCTGTCATACAGTTTACTTTTTAAAGTTTGTCATTTGTCTGAGGAGGATTTTTAGGGGTCAGTGCTTAAAGCAGGGGTTTGGTACAAGTGATGCCATGCACGTGTACTTTTTGGGTTTTTTTTTTTTTTTCCCTGAAATCTATATTTTCTGGCTTTCCTTTTCTTTACACACTTGTAAAAATTGCTGATACTGATGTTTCACACCTATTACTTGTTACACTTTCACTGAATAATCCTAAGAGTCGGTTGCTGTTTTATTACTTTGTTAAATCCTGAGGAATAATTGGTAATCTTACTTCTTTACCAAAATGGTCAGGAAGGGACCTGGGGGTGGAATGGAGGGGTGTTACATTTTATTTACCTCATTTTGATAATAGTGTTTGAGTGATAGGGAAATTGCTACATTGGCAGGAGCTGAGGAAGGGAAAGATATTTGAGATAGAAAAGGTTTGCAAGAGCCAACACTGCCTAAAGTACACATGTGGCTGACTCCAAACAATCTCTAACTGTGATCTTTGTTTAGAATAACCCTGGTTTCATTTTGAATAGAGGCATTACCGATTGGACTGAAGTATGGTTATGGCTATAGAAATTAGGACTTTTCTGCTTTTTCCCTCTCTCCATCATCTGCTTGTGTAACTCTGGAAAGGGAAAAGGGAGTAAAACCCCTCTATTCAGACTGATAAAAATTTTGCCATGCAAACCAGCAGATCATATTTTGGATCATGCTGAATTTCTTCCCCTAAAGGGAATTGTTTGGACATTTTCTGCCACGGTCTTGGGATTCATTTGTACTTACAGCCTCTGAATTATGTGAATTTTCCAACCCATTTTAAGCAGATGCTGCACAGTGTTGTAGTTCAATAAAAATTGAGATAACTGGCTGCTCTGCCAGCAGCTGGGATCAGTTTCTGATCACAGCAGATTTTTTTTCTGTCTTGTTCCAAGATTAAATTGCTTTTGAGGTGAAATTTGCCCCAGGATATTTACAGTAGCTAAGATACAAAATGACAAGTGAGAAACATACAAACACTTGAAATGAAACTTTACTTTGCTGAGATGCCAATGAAATTATAGCTGTGAACCAGGCCATTGGTCCTGTCTTGGATGCTGAAAATCAGATAGGCCAAGTACAAATGACTGATGAAAAGTAATCAGCTCCCTTTATGGCAGAACAGTGAGGAACATTATATGTACAGGTGTAATCCACTGAGTGAAGAGCTGAATTTCAGATTTGTCATGGAGCAGATTGAACAAAATTTAGCTCAACTTCTGAATTTCATATTTGTGAATTTAAGAAATCAGATGTCATATTCCCTTTCTCATTTATTGTAGCAAAAGCACCTTTGCCATGAGGCTGGCTGGTCTGGTGAAGAGACTGTTAAGCTAGCAGTGACTTGGGAGGCACATTACAGCCCTGAGTTGTATGATAAAATGGTGGAGCAAGGACATAAAACAAAAGAACAGGGTGTGGGGGGAACAAGGCAGAGCTTGGGCATGTTAAAATAGGATGCAGGGTGTGTACCTGTCTGCACACTGATTGGAATTTGAGCAGTAGGGGCAAGAGCTCAGCCTGTGGCCAGAGCTGCAGCATTGCTGGGAGACAAGCCCTTCAGGAGAGGCAGGCAGGGAAGAGGAGGAAGAGGGCTGCCTTCATGTGAAGGAGCAGTGCAGATGTATAGGGCTCAGGTCTGTGTAGAGCTTGTAGGTTAAGGTCAGAGTAGGGTTTGTTGAGTGTGCTGGGATGTGTTACAGATCACTGACCAGGGTAAAGAAGCAGATGGAACTTTCTCTGAACAAACTGAGGGTGGCTCTGAGCCACAGACCTCCATCCTCTTTGGGAAATGGTCATCAGAACACCAGCTATCCAGGAGATTGCTGGAGGTTAAGGAAAACATTTTGTTACTTAATGGTGCTTAAGCAGCACACTGTGACCCTGTCCATACAAGGCTGACTTGTTTGCTCATTTTAGCTATTGTATGATTTTTTTCCCGTACAATAGCTCAAATATATTTGTGTTTTCTGCTGGCAAGCAGAAACAATGCTCTTTTAAGAGTTCATTGCTGCAGTTTCACATGAAGGCAAGGTGGTGCAGGTGCTGTAATTGCTGGTGGTGAGGGGGATGTCTGTGCAGGCCCCTGTCCTGAAATGAGTTTGTCCTGCAACCAAGGAATTTGTGTGGTGCAGTGCATCTTAAAGGCCAAGTCATATGTGCAGTCCAGCACAGCACAGGCCAGGGTGTACTCAGATCACCTGGTGTGTAGATCACTGCCTCCTTCATGTGCAATGGTCTTCCTATCAGGATCCCTATAGGTGGTGTTGCAGTGACAGAGGACATGGATGAGGAGGGTCCTCGCCACCCACGTCTGCCAGGCCTTTGCACTCAGTGACTTGGCTGAAGGAAGAGAGAAGCTGGCTATCAGTCTAAGGTAAAACCAAGGAAGGAGATCTTGAACCCACATCTAGGCACATGAAGGAGCTGACAGGAGGTGACAGGAAACAGTCACCAAAGATTTACCAAGGGTCAGTTGTGCTGGATCCAGTCCTCATGCCTTCTGTGATGTAATTGGGATGAGAGGAGAGCAGTGTACAACTACCAGTGTACTCTAGCCAGGCTTTTGTAGCTGGGCTATGACATTATAGTCTGGGAGGGATCATGTGAGGGAGGAGCAGTGGTGGAGCCAGGACCTGGGCTTTTTCCAGCCTTGGGGGTTTCACATTGCAACTGGGTGAAGCCCTGAGAACCTGATCTGTCCCTCTCAGCAGCAGCTGGGACTAGAAACCTCCTCAAGTCCCTGCCAGCCTGAGTTACCTTGGGATTGTGTAAGTCCACATCAGAAAGTCTTTTGAGAATTGATTTTCAAGATGCGCACTAGCCCACCTAATAACTGTTGCCTACACCTTTTCTGCTTAAAAATCTTAGAAGTGTGCCTCCATTGGTTATCAGAGGTGAAAACACACTTCACAGAGAAAACAAAAATGGTTGTTCTAGCTCAGGGCAGGGACTAGTAAAATAATTTGTTAATATTGTAAGATGGAAAATATCACACTCCCTGGCTTATCTCCCTCCTGCAAGGGTGGAGGATCACCCCTATCTGCAGCAGCCTGCCCATCCAGCCCCAGCTTCTTGCTGCCTACTCTTGCTAGAGAATTCAGCTTACAGGAGGTAGTTAAAAGCAGGTGTCCATTATATTTGAACACAGTACTCTGCTGGTGACTTTGTTGTCCAGAAAGCTTGTAAATAAAGGGTTCAATAAGACTGGAAACCAGGAATCCCTGTCAGTGGTATGAGTGGGAGGTAAGATGAGGGCTTGGGCAAAGTAAGCCTACAAGAGGTGATTGTGCAGGTTGCAGGTCAGATGTGCTGTTGTAGGACTTGCATCATCAGATGAGATGTGAAAAAGTTTACTACTGATTCAGTTTTACTATCTTTGAAGGAAATTTTTTTTTTTGTTGTTATTTTTTTTAAGTTCTTGGTGGCAGAAGGGACCCTAACTAATCCTGTGCATGAACAATTTGTCATGTGTGACAAATTGTATGTTTTGTCTAGCTTTTATTTTAGGCAGATGCTTCTTTCTTCTTAATTTTTGCAACTATAAATTGGTTTAAAAAATTATATAGTATATAGCAGACTGTTTTCATGTTTTTTCTACATTTGTTTCTGTGTACCATGGATGAGCAACACTTTTCCTGACTGCTTATTTGGATGCTTTAGTAATAAAGCTAGAAATTATGACTATTTAAGCTTTGCTCAAAATGAAGTTTCCTGAACCTAAATATAAGGTTGCCTTTTTTTTGAATCTTTCCTGCATATTTTGCCTAGTGTCTCTCTACAGCTGGCCTCCAGTAAGGAAACCTGTCAAGAAACTTCTTATGATAGACCAGTCCTAAATACTTGTCTGAATAGTTGATCTTGTGTTTATTCCTTTAGTGGTGGTGGGAAAAAAGTTATATTCTGTCCATTACTTCTGTGTTGCATGGGTGGACTAGTCTGTTTAGTGTGATTTTTAAAGGATAGTAATTCATTATGATTTTAGGGATCAGGTTTTTATCAGAAATGAAAATGTTTGTTTGTTTTCCTGTCAACATTTTTGTGAAAGTGTTCTCTAAGACATGGATCTAGTACTGCCTGATAATGGATAAACATTCATAAATCTCTATTATTAGTATGAAGTGACTTTGAAATAGCTAAATTTTGTTCTGAAGGAAAAAATTCAGATTTTGGATTTAAATATCCAAATTATTAAGAAAATGCTTATATAAGACAGCCCTCAGAAGTCCCTTTCATGCTAATATGTGCAGTCATATGCGATGCAAGTCACTGCAGATCTATAATGTGATTTTTAGCACTAAAGATAAGAAAAACAGGGAAAAAAAAACCAAAATAAACAAATGAAGAGGGGAAATGAATTCTCATTAAAATAACAAAACCAAACAGTAGTTCAATTTCCATAATTCTCATCTGCTTGTCTCTCCTGAAAAGATGTGAGGGATTATTATATTGAAGGCATAGCATGTAAGAAAATACCAAAGGCTGAAGTTATTTTGCTCTTTTTATTCCTTTCTTATGCAGATAATAATCATTAATTATTAATGTATAGCCCATTCTGTATCTGAAATGAAAGTATTTCAAAAGAAGGTGGTGGTTTAATAATTAGAATGATGGCATCAAACTCCATAAGTAGAATTTAAAAATTATTTGTAATTGGGGATTTCTGACTTTATTTCATTTATTTCTTTGGGGCCTGATGATTTTGAAGTGGTGGCTGACCTCACTTTTAATTAAGAGTTTGACTTCCAGAATATCCAGAATCAAAAGACATCTTTTAAATCTTGAGCACTTGCAGCTGTATGCTGGATGTGGATAAATTTGTGGGTCTGTGAGCTGCTGATGTAGAGGTGCTGTTGTCCATGACCAATCCACAATAGGCAAAGCCTCTGAAGGCTTGCTTTCCTGTCAGATGCTTTATCTGTTATCTTTCTGTACACTGGTTCAGGTTCTTGAAAATACTGGAGTTAATTAAAAAGAGAATTATTTTTAAATTATTGCAGACAACACTTAGGAACAAGGAAAAAAGAAAAAAAACCCAAAAAAACAGTGTAAGGAGATGAGAAAGCTCTAGACCTGTGACAAAGAGCGTGGAAACTTCTGTCTTGATCAGAAGACAATTTTACTTTTCACAACTTTTTTTTTCTTCTCTATGGTTTTGTTTTTGCCATAGGACGCAGCTACTGTGAAGCATGTATATAGGCTTTTGGAAATTATCTGAGACTTATGAGATGTTTTATTCATCACAACATAATACAGAGAAGTACTCCTAAATCTCTTGGAGATAGTAATATTGGTTATGAAAGCAGGAGCACATTTTAACTTGCACAACTCAGTCTAACACTGGCTGGGCAGTAATAGATGTGTCCTGTTATAACCTGTTTTCTGTGTTTATACCTAAAAGCAACTCTCTCCAGACATAGTTTATTTCCTGTGATGAAGCAGCATTTCAACAATCCTGTGACATTTCAAAATGAATGTGGAAAGATGAAGAGTCTTATTATTCCTGGTACATGTATTTTTTTCCCCAGTATTCTGTTCTTTTTGCTTTTAGATAACATAATTGCTTTAATGACATAATGGAAGTGTTTTGTGGAGAGTATTCAAAATAGGTAATCTCCTGTTGCAATTTTTAAAGTTTGCTGTAAATTGCAGAAAAAAACTGACCTGTTATGAAACCCTGTGAATCAATGGCTGCAGAGGTGAAAGGAGAAAATATAGACTATTTTGTCTAAATAAACAAGCGAGTGAAAACCTTCTGCCTATTATTGCCAGATTTTAAGTGCTTGCTCTCTAGAAACACTGTAATAAGGAAAAGCATCTGATGATAATATGTTAATTCATTACAGTTATTTATTCTCTCTTTATTTCTTAATATTTCCCCTGAGTGATTCATAGAATATACTAAGTTGGAAGGGACTGATCAGGATCATGGAGTCCAATTCCTGGCCTTGTGCAGGACATTCCAAGAATAATACCATGTGCCTGAGAGCATTGTCCATAGGCTTCTGGAGCTCAGGCTCGGTGCTGTGACCTCTTCCCTGGGGAGCCTGTTCTGGTTCTCAACAGCCCTCTGGGTAAAAAAACTTTTTCCTGATGTCCAACCTAAATGGCCCCTGACACAGCTTCATGTTGTTTCCTTGAGTCCTCTGGCTGGTCACAAGAGTGAAGACGACAGTGTCTGTCCCTCCATTTCCCTCGTGAGTATGTTGAGGACCACTATGAGATCTCCCCTCAGTCTTCTCTTCTCCAGACTGAACAAACCAAGGCACCTCAGCCACTCCTCACACGGCTTCCCCTCCAGACCCTTCACCACCCTAGTGACCCTCCTTTGGACACTCTCTAACAGCTCAATGTCTGTTTTGTGTTGTGGCACCCAGAACTGCCCCCAGCACTGAGGTGAGGCTGCCCCAGCTCAGAGCAGAGGAGGACAATCCCTTCCCTTGCCTGGCTGTGATGGTGGGCCTGATGCCCCCCAGGACAGGGCTGGCCCTCCTGGCTGCCAGGGCACTGCTGGCTCATGTTCAGCTTTCCCTTGACCAGGACCCCCAGGTCCCTTTCTGCAGCACTGGTCTCCAGCCTCTCATTCTCAAGTGTGTCTATACCTCCAGGGTTGCCCTGTCCCAGGTGCAGAATCCAATACTTGTTAAACTTCATGTGGTTGATGATTGCTCAGCTCACTAATTTCTGGAGGTCTCTCTTCAGGGCCTCTCTACCTTTAAGGGAATCAACACCTCCTTCCAGTTTAGCATCATTGGCAAACTTAGTGTTCCTTTGAATCCCATGTCCAAGACATTGAAGAGAAATGGGCTGAGGATGGAGCCCTGTGGAATCCCACTAATGAGCAGACTCCATCCCATTAATGAGCAGACTCCAGTCTGATGTCACCTAATTCACCACAACCCTTTGTGCCCAATCCATGAGCCAAGTGCTTACTCATCAGGTAACATTCAGCTGTCTGCTGGACATTTTTGTGTAGGAGAGACAGTTTCCAAGGCTTTGCTGAAGTCTAAAAAAAATTCCTCTACTGGTTTTCCTAGATCAGCTCAGTGGGTTACCATGTTGTAGAAGGAAATTAGGTTTGAAAAACAGGAGTTCCCCCTTCATGAGTATGTGCTGGCTGTAACTGATATCTGTGGTGTCCTCCCAGTGTTTTTTCAATACCTCTCAGAACAATCTTTTCTATGCTTTTACCAGGCACTGAAGTGAGACTGACAGCCTGTAGTTTCCAGAGACTTCCTTCTTGATCTATTTGGAAATCAGAACAAAGTTTCCAGTCCCAGACCCCTCTGGGTTCCCAAGACCACTCCACAATCATCAAGGAAGCCTTTGTGATGGCATCAGCCAGCTCTTTGAGTATTGTCAGATGAATCTCTTTAGGCCCCATAGATTTGTAGGGATCCAGCTAAGTTGTTTAAAAGTAGAACTAAGGTCACTCTAATCTGGAATGTTGTAATTGCTTTCTCATTAGAAAAGCTTATTGGTTAGGATATGTTTCACTATTTGTTGTTTTTCCTTTTATTTTGAAGACAGTTACCGTGGAGAGTCCAAATCTGTAGTAACTTTACTTATTCAGATTTCTCTGGTTATGCGGTGTAAGCCAACTTTTGCTGTTGAAGGTTTCGGAGACACCAGAAGTTTTTTAACAGTCACATGTGCTCCTAGGTAATTTCATTAGTGGTCTCGCAAGAGAATTGGATACAAGAAAAGGAAATGCATGTCACTGGATGACTTAGGGTTTCAAAGGGCCTGGTAGGAAGCTCTGTGCCGCAAAACGTTGTCATAGGAAATGACTAAGGCTGTAGAACAGAAGTTGTGAATGAAGCTTGGAGACAAATGGAAAGTTATTGAGAAAACAAGGCAGGCAAGTGAGACTTTAATGAGCTTAGCAGTGAAGATGGATGCAGTGAGATTCACCTCACAGCATGAGTTTGTTTTCCCAATCAGTTATCTAAATTGTGACAGGGCTGTATTTCATTCAATATAACTGTTTTGAAGATGGCAAACATTTTTTGGTTTTAGATGTGCTTTTTGGTTTCAATAAAGTATTTCACTAATGTTTAGGTATTAGAGTTATTTTAAAAGCTAGGATTAAAACACATCTCTTACACTGACAATTGAAGAACACAGATATTGTGTTGTATGGAAATACAATTTAATCAGAATTCAAGCTTTCAGCGTACATGGACAAGAGCTAAGAAGACTCAAACTCATTTTTGGCACAATGTGTTTGAAGTTGGTGGGATATGTTCTCATGCTGAGCATATAAAACCCTAGTATAAGAACGTGAAAGTCTAGGGATACTGTAAAGCTTTTATGGGCTCATAAAATGAGCCATTAAGAAGGCAGGCTCCTTAGTTATGATTGTTCTCTGTTTGTAGATTTGGCAACCCTACTAAAAGTTAAGGTTGTTATTTCTCTGGAGTACTGAGAGGACTTTTGGGATGTCTTGTTCCAGTCTATTGCATCAGGCACATCTTGATGCAAATACAGCAGTAATGATTTATTCCTCCATCAGCATTGGAGTGTGACAGTATAGGAGCCATTTCATATTCCAGCTAGGGTGACATTACACAGACTACAAAGAGTTAACTGCCTACAGTTGCTGAAAATTTAAGCTGATTGATTAGGAAAATGCAGAACACAAGAGGTGGGTTGCAATGCACAACAGTCTTAATGGTGCAGAAGAAAGTGGTTTCATTAGCTAGGACACAGTGCTGTTAATAACATGAGTTTTCTGTGGTGCTTTACGGAGGATACAACTAGCAAAATTACAAAACATCACAGAAGGATGTTATTCAAAGCCTAACTAATGAATATCCTTCCACTGGTAGATTCTCAAATAAGTGTTGAATTTTAAGTCAGTGAAAAACCACGCGTGTGATTTTGGTTTATCAAGGGTTTTTCTCATTGTTACAAACAAGATGCTTCTAGGCTACAGAGATGCTAGGGTTGTTTTTTTTTTTTTTTGTTTGTTTGTTTCTTTTTCCTTACAGACACAAGGTAATCACTGCATGCCAAATAAACAATGACTATGAGATACAAGCACAAGTTACTACTTGCATCTCTGTAACCTACTGAGTACACCATTGCCCTTTCCTTGGCATTCCTTCTCTCAGTGAGAGAGCCGTAGCAAAGCAGCAAATTTGTATAAAATGCCTGTTAAAGCAGAAGTTTGCCTTAGCTGTTTAATCTGGTTTTTTTGGAAAGGGGATGAGGATAAAAACCAATGTCCTCACTGCTGCATACTTTTGAAGAGGTTTCTAATTCAAAGAGTGTCTTGGTTTGGATAGACAGGTATCTGCCAGGGAGGGTGTGAGTCTCCCTTGAAATGTAAGCCCCTCCCCCCTTTTACAAATTATTATAAATTTGCAATTAAAAGGCTGTCAGGCAAAGATTTTGGGAATAGGTAGAGCAGTTCTTTACTAGGGATATAAAAATACAGATGTTGTAGTACAGAAGAATAAGTAAGCAAACAAACAAACAAGAAATCCTAGAATACCCTGACAGAGTCAGAAGTACAACCTGACACCCTGTTGGTCAGGGTGTTGGAAGCAGTCCAAAGTAAGCCCTCCTGGAGTGGCAGATGTAGTTCTGTTGGAGTAGAGATGGTCCTGTTGAAGAAAAAGGGTCCAATAATAGTGAGATGGGTCCGGTCTTCCTCCAGGGATCCAGTGGAAAACTGGATACCTAGTGGCACTGTGGCTACTTTTTATCTAGGTTAACATGGTTTGGCTCCTCCTCCCTGTGTGGACCATCTTACAATAGTACGATGTAATGTGTCATGTCATTGGTGAGCTCTTAATGGTCCATTTGCAGAAGATGTCCCCATGGGAGTAGTGAAACAATAAAGAGAGATAAGTAGCACTCCACCATCTGATAAGCGACACTGACCCATTCGGGCAAAGATAAGCAATTCTGCTCCACCCAGATGGAATAGAATAACATATTCTTTACAAAACCCATGACAAAGAGGAAATCAGATTCCTATGCATGATGAGTTAATTTGGCTTAAGAAAAAATGCAGCTCATCCAGCTTCTGTAGATTGCTTTTTGCACTCCACCAAAATGTTCTTGTGCTTTTCTTTTCTCACCATAATCACCTCTTTTTCCACATTTCATGTTTTTGTCACTTGCAGGACTGTCTGAACCACCCACAGTTCAGTCTCCCTTTTAAGAAATTAATTGTATTTAAAAAATGCCAGATTTTTCTTGGAAATCAGTGGTTTATCTGTGTATGCCTTCCCTGGACTGTTCTCTTTGCATGAGTTAGCTGTCCTGTTCTTTCCTTCAGACTTTCTGCAACACTGAGACTACCACCTCTATGTATATTTTTCTCTTTCCACTCGAGTTTTCATATATATGTGTATGGATGTGTGTATATAGATATCCATACAAAGTATTTTTGAAATGTGAGTGACAAGAATGTATTTATATTGTGCTATTTTTGAAGAATAAGCAGAAGTGTTATTAAAGTGAAAAACATTGGTGGGCCCTTCCCACTTTTTAATTGTGTTTGTTATGTAGACAAGTACAGGATGCCTGAAGCAATGTCTCTTTACCACAAGTGACTCAATATCTCCCACCCACTAATTTTTTTTTTTTTTTTTTCCTCACAGCCTTTCCTCCTTTGTCTCATTTTCTTAGAAACAGCAGTATATTTAATATGATGCTCAAACTGGTACCTGGCTCTTTCTGAGTCAGGCAAGTTGAAGCGTGGGCTGGAGCTCAGAGTTGTTTCAGACTCCACCTGCCAGAACTGGAAAGGCTAGTGAGACTATCTGGTACTCCTATGCTTAGTTGGGGGTCTTACAACATAAAACAGGCCATTTAATGTTGAAACTGGAGGCAAGGATTAAAAAACATGCCTGTCCAAATATGTCTTCTGTCTGGCTTTTCAACCTCTTTTGTTAATTTATTTTTTAACAACTGACAAAGGTTAAAAGAATGTAATGACATATTTGTATAAGGACATTTCCAGATGCTCATTTGGCATTGTAACAGGATAGTAAGTAGTCCTCATTTCTGAGCAGAAACTAAGATAGTGTCTGATAGAACTAGTTTCATCGTTAATATTATTTAGTGTCATGATTGTGAGGGTAATTGAAGAGTGTTTTGCTTCTCTTAATAATGTAGGATTAGAAAGCTATAGCTGATTGTGCCTCCTGTGCTAATGATCCTGCTGCATATGATGCTTACTGCAGGCAGCAAGGGAGATCATGGTTAATTGCTAGGTTGTTTCTTGAGATGGCTGTTCAACTAACAGCTGCTTATCTCAGTACAGAGTGGATGCTAAAGGAAGGATCGCTTGAAGAAAATTGAGGAACTTTCATTGTTCCAAGTAATCTGAGTAGATTAAATGCCCCATACCATCATAATCAGATGTAGTGGTTTGAAAGGAA
>VXBN01010957.1:1011039-1034272 GCA_013397395.1 Sinosuthora webbiana | reverse complement strand
GGTGGCGGCTGAACCACTGCGGATGTGCGGGGGGAAGCGGCCTCGCGCCCTCAGGAGCGGCCCCCGGGCCGGGCTGGACCGGTGACAACACCCAGTGGCCCCGCGTGGTAGCAGCGCCGGGAGCGGCCTCTCGCACCGCCGCGGTCCCGGCCCGCCCCGCGCCCGCCTCCCGGCGTGCCCCGCACTGGGCTAAAGGTCGCGGCGCGAAGGGGGAGGCATTGGCTCGGCCGGGGCGCCGCGCCTCGACCCCNGGTCCCGGTCCCGCTTCTCACCCGCCGCCGCCGCCATGGCGAAACAGCCGCAGCCCATCAGCCCCTTGAAGAACTTCTTCGCTGGCGGTTTCGGCGGCGTCTGCCTGGTGTTCGTGGGGCACCCGCTGGACACCATCAAGGTGAGGTGGCGTGGGGCACCCGGGGACGAGGGGGGCGGCTGGTGCTCGGTGCGGTTCGGGGCACCGGGGGGTGGACTACAGCTCCCGGCAGGAACTGCGCGGGTCCCGGTGAGCGTGATGACAGAACTACAGCTCCCGGCAGGCACTACGCGGAAGGCGGGGCTTCCGGTCTGCGCCGCGGGAAGGTGGAGTGGGCCTCTGTAGTGCCGTAGGGTGCCCCCTGGCGGCGCGGCGGCCGGGCTTCTCGCAGTCCCGGTTTATAGTGATAAATCGGGAAAAGGGCTCACCCAGACGTCATCCCAGCAATTAATTAGTTAAATACATTAACTACTCATTCCATTAACATTCAACCTCTTCTCTTCTGCAAAGGGCTAAAATGATGTCAGTGTTTCTATCAATATCTTCAGGTCCAGTCACAAAACCTTCCTCATAACAGCTGGAGGTGTCCTGTCAATCAAAATTTAGATTGTAATATTTATAAAATAATTGTTTCTTCTCCCTCTTACTAGGTCAGACTGCAAACCCAGCCTAAGCCACAGCCTGGCCAAGCCCCACTCTACTCTGGGACCTTTGACTGCTTCAGAAAGACTCTCGTTGGAGAGGTACTGTGACACCTGCCAGATATATCCTTTGTTTCTGTACATTGTAGGAGTGGAATCATGTGCCCCCCCCCAGAGACCATACAATTCTTGGGTTATTGGTTAAATTGATTCTAGTTAACATTTTAAAGCAGATTACAAAGCTTGGGGAATACTTAGCATGCATGTCCTCCAGGTACATGTATCTTTGTTTTGCTAGGAAATGGTTTTGGTTCAAATCAGCATGATATTAACCTGAAGTTACAGATGAGAATGAATGTTGGCAGTTGTTTTTTGGCCTTGTTGTAGTTAGTAAAGTTTTGCTGGTATTTGTAGTCACCTCTGGAAATTCTAAAATGGTTAGTGACTTTTGTTGATACAAGCAGTACTTTTGCTTTCTTCTATAAGGTGTTATGCCACCTATGAGAAGGATCTTAAATGTATAGATTTTTTTTCTCTTTTTTCTTTTTTTTTCTCTTTCTCTTTTTTTGAGAACAGTGTCAGTTGTAGTAGTTGTTAAACCTTCTATAGAAGGTGGACAGTGTTTTTCACTCCTGAATCATCATGATCATGTTGTTGAGCTAGTCTGTTTTGTTTTTAGAAAGGCACACAGCCTTGATTTAAAGTCTTTAATTGACAGAGAGTCCAGTTTTCTGCTTTTTAAGTTTTCTCAGCAGCTATTTGCCATTTGGAAATAATGGCTGTAAAGCCCAACTGTTTATCTGCTTTCCTAAAGTCTCATTTCTAACTGCTGGATCTCGTTAGGTAACTCCCCGCTGAATGAAAGATCTGCCTCAAATCTGAAATCTACTTCCATTGTGGTATTAACAGGTTGTTACATAACCAAAGCAAATCTTGTTTCCCTGGTCTCTCCCACAAAGGACTGGAATGCTGTGCCAGCTCTGAATCCCTGGCAGTTTTTAACACCCCTGCTGCAGCACGGACGTCAGAGCTGAGCCGTAATAATAGCCTTGTGATGGGAAGTTCAAACGCAGTGCTGCTTCTCTACTCCTACTCAGTGCTTACCCGTTTCTGTAAGGAAAACTGTTAAACCTCTCTGCCAAGGCCTTTTGCTTCCCAATGCTCATGGGGAGGTTGAGCAGCAGTGGCTGATCTCTCAGCCAGGTGCAATTTCATGGCAGAGCCAGTTGTGCCTGTAAGACTTCAGCATGTAAGGGGATGCACTGGTTTATTGGGGCAGGGGGAAGAAAGGGGTGCAGAGACCAGCAAATATTTCATTTATGTGTTTAGCATTTATCTAGGAAGATAACTCTCCTTTTTATTTGAAAAAGTTCAATTTAAAGGCAAGACAAATGAAATAAATACAACTGCTGGGGTCTGCATTAGAACTTTTTCATATGTGTAGTCTATGAAAGGAAACATCAGGAATGGATAAAACATCAGGAATGTGATGTTGCATGGGGAAAAAGTTTGGATTTAGGGTAGGAAACAAAAAATAATTTGCTCTTGAACCTGTTCCAAAGTGAAATGTGGGGAGTGAAGGAATTCTGGTTGCTCTCCCTGGCTCCTCCTGTAGTTAAACTCCTGTAGTTAAAGAGTGAATTAGTTTCAGCATTCTCAGGTTCAGTGTCAGGATTTTACATTTGCTACTGCATTTGACAAGTTACCAATAAAACACAGGTGTATTTCTGTGTGTAGCTGAGAGTGTTCCCTCTTGACATAATCAATTAAGGCTCTTACTCAGATGGCTTTTAACTTCATTTCCTCATACTTGAGATACATGTGCAGATGAGGAGTATTGTTATGGAAGGGCATCAGTGGTGCCAGTGTTTTCCAGGTAGGATAACTCCTCTGCAGCAGTCCCTGAGCCTTAGCTAAACATATACAACTGCAAATGAACAATAAACCCCTTTTTACCTCTGACCAATTTGACTATCCTATCCTGGATTGTTGCCTTTCTCTTCTCAACAAGTTGAAATGTGTGCAAAGGATATGCCAAACCAGGCAATTCCTGTGATAATGTTTCTTGCAGGGAGTCCGAGGCTTATATAGAGGAATGGCAGCTCCCATCATCGGAGTGACACCCATGTTTGCTGTGTGCTTCTTTGGATTTGGCTTGGGAAAAAGGCTCCAGCAGAGGAAACCTGATGATGTTTTGACGTGAGTTCCTGGGTAATCAGACGGTTGGGAAAGGCATCCTGAGGCTCTTGCTCCATTGTCACACGTTGAGAGTTGTGGTGTAAATTTGTGTCTTCTCCTAGGTTATAAATATAGTTCTGAAAAATAAACCACTCATGTTTTAATGCTTCTGGAAGCGTGGGACTGATAGCACAGGCTAAAAACAGACATTGTGTGGGCAGGTGCGATGCAATTCCCTTTCTACGCAAGAAGGAGCCGTTAAAGAACAATTCCGGTTTGGATGAGTACAGTGAGAGTTATATAATGATTGCCTGCCAACAGTCTTGCTATTAACAGGAACTGTGGAAGCAATAAATTCATGGTCAAGCAGTCTTGACAACATTCACAGCTCTTTTCCCTGTTAGTTATGAGTCTTCTTGTGTCCCATCATTAGGATAGGAAAACAGCCATAAAAATGTTTTATTATTATTTCTGAAATGAGGTGTTTATGAGCAGCCCTCCTCTCAGGCATGTCTGACCTTCAGAAACAGCAATAGGAAGCTGAGAAAACTTGGTGGGGCTTTCTACAAGCCAACCTGTGCATGAAGAAAGCCCCCCACCCACAAGGTACTCCTGTAATGGGTTCATCGAGCTGTGATTTACAGCTCTACAGGGACTGGGCTGTAGCCTAGCAACATTTTATCCCATTATTAGTGTGCTAGGTAGGAACTGTGTCAGAAAGCAGGAGCCCATGGTATGGAGCCAGCTGTGGTGGGGTGTTTTGGTTTCTGTTGGAGCCTTGCCTGCACGGGGCTGGTGTGAGCACACCTGGCCCTGCAACACGAGCCACTGCCAGCACAGTTCCCATTGCTCAGAGGGAGCAGAGGGTGCTGGGGAGCTGCTCACTTACCCTCTGTTATACCATGGCAGTGTCCTCATGCAGGCAAGACTGAAGGAAAAGGCCAGGGGAACAGCAGAGACTGAACAACAAGTGCACCATGAACTTATTCCCAGCAGCCTGATCACCTCAGTGCCTTGTGTTTTGTACACATGGTACAAACAGGGAGTTTTAAGGAGCAAGCTGGACAAGGACAGCATAGTTTTTTGAGTCTTCATGTAGAATTCCTTTCAAACAGAGCAATGGAAAAGAACAAATATGTACTGTTTATGTACTGTCACTGTGCTCAGCTGTGCTGTTCTGTGGGTGCAGACCTGACACTGTGAAGGTACAGTGAGCTTGGGACGTGAGACCCAAAAGTAAAGGTCAGACTCCTAGTGCTGTGGTTATAGACCTAGAGGCAGGCTGGATGGTTGTATTTCCCCATGCTGATTTTGAAGGGAACTTGTGGAAGGAAGAAGATGGAGACAAAACTGAGGAGCCTGTCCTGCCTTTTCTAGGGCTGAATAATCCCAAGGTGAGCTAAAAACCTCAAAACTTAGTTTGAGTAGGAGGTCTGTGTGGAGTGGCGAGGGAGGTCTGAACAGTCTGGAAGATATCATGGGAATTTGAGTAGAGAAGGGTGTAAGAATTGGAATAGAATGCCATCTCTTGGGCAAGTGAGAGAAGGGGAAGGTGTGGAATTTGATTAAATTGAGATATTAAGTCATCTTACTAGGGGAGGTAGCAGGATGTAAAAATAGTTTTGTGATGGAGAAACTCATCTTGTTTGAGGGATTTTTGTCATGGAGACTTTGCCCACGTGAAGGCAGGTGCAGAAGGTTTGGGATAATGGCAGGTTGGTAGGACAGACTCAGCTTTGGCAGAGACTGAAGGAGTGAGGGAGTTAGAGGTTATGGAAAGGAGGCTTCTAGCTGCAAAGCAGGAATATGTGTGGAATCTGGGGTCACTGAGAAGAGTATGGGAGACTGGAGGAAGAGACTTGGGAATGAAAATGAATGGGGAATGCTATAGCGAAAAACGTAGAAGGAATATTAGCAAGTAGAATGGATGTGATAAGCTGAGTTGTGGTTGCTGTAGGAACCAGTGCTTTGAGTCCTAGAGATCTAAAATGTTTAGCTCTGCATTGAGAAGGCACTTCTGCACTGATAAAAGCAGTGGATGCATTTCAAGTTCCACTGCTGTGTTCATGTGGAACAGCATCATCTGGTGATGCAGGGGTCCTTTTTTTCCTGTGTGCTGTGTTGTGTTAGGGTCTTTTCTGTTTCCTTGGGGCAGATATCCTCAGCTGTTTGCTGCTGGCATGTTGTCAGGAGTGTTCACAACAGTAATCATGGCTCCAGGAGAGAGAATCAAGTGCCTTTTACAGGTAAGGCATTGGATGGTGGTGATGGGAATTTAATTTTAGGGGTCTTGTCTTTCCATAGCAGAATTTCTTTGGTTAGTGCATTTACTCTGTTCTAGTTTTTGACAGGACTGAGACAACTGTCATTTATGCAACTGTGCCACGAAGAAGCATTAAACAAACTCACTATGACAGTATAAGTACACACAGCATTAATTGCTTTATTCATTTTACAGAGCTCGAGCCTTATGCTATGGAACACTATGTGAGGCATCCATGAATGCCTCAGTCCGCTTCAAAGTATGGAAAAGTCTTTTTTTTCTGAATGAAACTTTTCATTTTTAAAAAAAAAGTGTAAACCTGATAGATCATGAGACTTTCTGGTGTAAAGAAGTTCTGTTACCTTGACAGTTCCCCATGCAGAGCTAAGGAATGCATTTCAAAACAGTGATCTGACATTTGGGTGGCTGTTAGCTCTGCACCTCCTGTGGGGGTTTTAAAGTATTGTTGGAAAATGTAAACCTGAGCAAATGAAATGCCATCTTTAGCAGGTGTGGGAAGCTCTGCCTTGTTTCAGGCTGTGTTGAACTCTGTTAATACGGTGATGGGTGGTCACATGTTAGTTCTGACAGACAGGATATTACCATGGGAGCTTTTACACACGTACAAATGGTTTGAATTTCGATGAACTATTTGAAGACTACTTCTTGTCAGCGTGGAATTACCTAAGTGACTCGAGTTGTTTCAAACTTACACTGTGGAAAAATAAAGGAGAATCTGTCCTGTGCACGGAACAGTAACCACAGCCTCAGCTTCAGTGTGAGAGCTGCTTGAGGAAGTGAGGCAGAGGGTCCCTAGGCAGGAGCATGTGCTCCTTCCTCTCTGGAAACACACATGAGGCTTTCTAACCCTTGGCTGAATGATTCTGCATCGACCAGAAACCTTCACTGGTCAGAAACTCTCACTTTAATCCTGCAGATCCAGGCAGCTACAGGTGAAACCAAGTACAGTGGCTCCCTGGACTGTGCCAAGCAGCTGTACCGCGAGGCCGGGATCCGGGGCGTGTACAAGGGAACGGTGCTGACCCTCATGAGAGGTAAGGGACGGGGCTGTCCCAGTCCCTGCTGGGGGGGACTGTAGGATAAGAAGCCTGACACAGTATGGGAGATGTCACTGTCCCTTTAGCCAATTGGAAGGGCTGTGTCATCCATTTTCCATTTTATTTTCTTTTTTTTTTTTTTTTTCAGTCTGCAGAGCTATTCCAGTGCCTCAAAGGGCCTGAGAAATAAACTTGAGATTCTCAGTGAGTGAGGAAGAGATTAGATGACAAGGATCAGAGGTATATAGGAAGTAATTAAGATCTGAGAAGCCAAGAGGAATGAGAGACTTCAGGAGAGGAGCAGAGAGAACAAAGAGAAGAGAAACATACAGAAGTGGGCTTTTTTAAAAATTATTTCCTTCTTTTTTTTCTTTTTTTCTCCTTGAGAGAAGGATTGTGCCTGTCTGTGACTGTTGCTATATAATACTGACTGCTTTAAAATATGTGGTGGCAGCAGTTATGCTTTCTTTTCTTTTCCTACCCTTTTGAGTCTGGGTTATTTTGGACTGGGATGTCATGACCCCTCTCTCAAATACAACAACAACAACTAACAGACCCAGAATCCTTTACGTATTTTAGTAATTCCCCTTTGAAAAACTGAAATTTCTGTATTTTGTTACTTCAGTTTAGGAATTTGTTCTATCCTTTACTTCTCACACATGTGTAGCAGCCTGCAGTGTGACTCTGGCAGTGTCCCTAGATAGGGGCTGGTTCTCCAGTTTAGGTATGTGATAAGAATAGGCTGTGGGAGTAGCTTAAAAAAAAAATACCCATCAACTGCAGAAAAAAATCCCCAAATAGAATAATTAGAACTAATAGTGTGTAAAATCCTTGAAGTTCCTGCACTGGTGTGATGTGCTGTGCAGAAATTTGGACAGTTTAGGGCTGTCTCATCATTAGTGTAAAGTAATCAGGTTACAGTCTGGTTTGAAAGGCTGCTGACAGAAAAGTTATTTTCCCAGTTCTCGCCTTTAGCACCTGCTCTCCATGGGAAAGTTCAGACTCCTCTGTGTAAGGCAGCAGAAGATTTTTGTTTGTAGAAGAGGTTCAGAAAAGGAGTCTGTATGTACTTAGTGGTGTTGCTGGGCTGGCATGGGGCTGGTGTGCCTCTGGGCTTCCTTTGGTTTCCCACTCCTCACAGCCTTTGTTGTTTACCCACCAGACGTCCCGGCCAGTGGAATGTACTTCATGACGTACGAGTGGCTGAAGAACATTCTGACCCCTGAGGGAAAGAGGTCAGTGAAATCTCACAGTCATCACTTTTCTGAACTTCCCAGACACTGCTGATTAATCTCCCCAGTTAGGAAGAGATTTAGAGCAGTATCATCAAAACAAATTTAAAAAAAAAAGAAAAATGGTTGCTCATCTTGTTAGTCGAGCTGTTTTGGTCTGGGGTTAACTGACAATTAAAATAATATTCTGAGGTTCTCTCAGATTCCAGCTTGGATCTTATTAGCCAAGTAAGGAATGCTTAAAGTAGGTCTCTTCACTTTCAACCCTGTATGTGCACAAAATGCTGGTGGGCTTTGTTGGATTTTTTGGGGGGGGTTGGTTGGTTTGGGTTTTGTTTTTTTTTTTCCCCAGAGCGTGTGTGTGTGCTGCTGAATAAAAAGATTTGAATCTTTAGGGTGGAGTTGGTCCATCTTGGAAAGGTTGCTCAGATACTGCACTCTGTCTGCAGCATTGTGCTGCCTTCTGGCTGCCAGCCAGGCTGTCTTTTTGATTGTCACCTTAGTCAAAACAACGAGTTTGACTTTTTTTTTTCCCTTTTTAAATCTTTTTTTCTCTTTTTCCTCCCACCCCACTCTGATCCTGCCACAGTGTGAGTGACCTCAGTGTGCCTAGGATCCTCTTTGCTGGGGGCCTGGCTGGGATCTTCAACTGGGCCGTTGCCATTCCGCCAGACGTGCTGAAATCGCGTTTCCAGACTGGTGAGTTGCATTCCAGTGTGTCACGGCCACGCTCGGTGTGGTGCTCCTGGGAATGGGCTGGGCAGTGATGGAAGATGCCTTCTGGGAAGGCAGCATGTCGTGAGTGCTGCTTGAGACAAGTGCATGAAAAACCCAAGGGTGTTCCTAGCATTCTAGTTGGTTTCCTCACAAATGTTAGGCCCATGGGGCTGCACTTCTCTGTTTCTGCCCCCTTGATAATGTAACAATCCTGACTTGAGGTACCCAATTTGAAACCTAAGCATAGAACTCATAGAATTGTCATAGCTGTTCTATTACAAATGTAATTCTTTGAGAGGTTTTATTATTTCACTTCAGACATAATTGTATAAATTGTAGCCTGTGCTATCTCCAGTTTATAGTAACAGGGCATGCCTTGCTTGAGAGCATTGCTTTTGGACTGGCAGCTCTGCTCTTTAATGTCTTTGGCCTAATTACAGTTAGGATGGCCCCAGGCCTTGTGCTTCAGCAGAGTTTGACAGCTTTTTGTTGGTTTCTCTGCCAGTCCTGTCAATGAATATTTTTGTTAAGGCTCCCCATTGTCTCTGTGACTCAACTCCCCACTGGACAGTGACCATTTTTCTTGAGTCACAAATCATCATAATCAGTGCAGGAAGCCTCATTTCTTTTTCTCTGAGCAATGGCTGCTGTGGTTGTTTGTACCATACCAAGGACTGAGAGGGAAACACATCACAGCTTTTATCCTGTTCCACTGAGCCAGTCCCCAGTGCTGCTGTGTGGATGACGTGGGTTCATGGTGGTTCTGTTTAACTGGGCTGATCTGTGGATTACCTCTTCAGAGGGCTGGCAGAGGTAGTATTCCCCAGGGCAGTGTCATGAGAAGGAAGAAATTGTTTTTTGAGTAGAGTAGAAAACACCTCAGCATATCCACGTAACATCAGCATTAGAACGTCCTGTGCTTTTCATTTGAAGTCTGTTGCTGTTCTTAGCTGGGGCTGTGATAGGATCATTTTCTTATTAACCAGCTTCATCAGTTTTTATATCTGACATTCCTATGTGCAGCTCTTGGGAGAGCTGTGATCAGCAATGCAAGTAACAGCTCAGACTTCCAACCCTGACAAAAGTTATTCTCCTTTCTTCCCTGCCTGCAATGACTTGATGATGTAAATTCTTTGGTCATGGTGAGCACCTAACTTCTGTTCACTGAGCCTTTACTGAGCTGTCTTGTTTGTTTGCTGCAGCAGTGGGAACCTGTTGAAAGTCCTGGGCTGTTACATATGGGACATCCTTCAGCCCTTGTCGCTGCCACACGTCTGGGCTAATGTGTTGTGCATCTCTTTCAGCTCCTGCAGGAAAATACCCAAATGGCTTTAGAGATGTGCTGAGGGAGCTCATCAGAGAGGAAGGAGTTGCATCTCTGTACAAGGGGTTCACAGCTGTGATGATCAGGGCCTTTCCAGCTAACGCGGTGAGTGCGTTGTGATTCCCGGTGGGTTTTGGGGACGTGGTGCTCACAGTGAGTGTTTGCAGTCTGGAGAGGACACAACTGCCTGCTTACTCTTGTACCACTTCAGTGAGGTTCTTGTCACTGCACGTACTTTTGACTGTTGAAGTCCAGATTCTAAAACTGTACTTTAATCTAGAAGCAACAAGTAAATCTTTCTTCAAAGCTTTGCATGAAAACTCTTTGTTGACTTTCTCTGATATAGTTTTTATCTACTGGTTGTACTTCCAAGTGTAGAAGATAGAATAAGTTTGGACTCACTTCCTCTTCAATAAATAATGAGCCTAACAGAGCCAAAGTTCAGCCTTTGTGTAGAGGGATACAGTAGAATTCTTGCCTCTGCTTTGAGACTTTTTTTGTCCTCTTCCTCCTTCCATATAAACCACGTTAGGTGTTGTTAGTGCAGCATTTCAAATGCCTGGTTTGAAACAGAGTTTTAGAATCCTTATTTGTTCTGTGTTCTCTTTTCCAGGCATGTTTTCTTGGTTTTGAAGTTGCTATGAAGTTTCTTAACTGGGTTGCACCTGGTCTATGAAGACTAGGAGGTCCGGAAACGAGAGGAGAGAAGAGAAGGAAGAGAGTGCAAGTCTGCCTCAAAGGAATAAATTAATTATCACTTAATGTTTCAGGAATGATTGTTTGCCTAATACCTTTTTGCCTTTCTCACATTCTTTAGGTGGTGCTATGTGCCAGTCAGAAATGCAAGCTGTAACTCTGACAGAGTTGGTGAGGAGTTAGGGGTGACAAACCTTCTGAGCCAACCACAGCAGTGACACTGCTAACTCACAGCTGTCACTATCACGCGTGCTACCTTAAGTACTTCCTCATGGAAGAAGGGGACACATCTTAAAATGTAATTCTTTATTTACTGAAGAAACATGTAGCTATTAATGCTGAAAAACTTCCTTAAGATAATTTTTTAGCAGCATGTACTTAACTCTCAGGGCATAAATCAGCAGCTGCACATGGTTGTGTCTGCAAGAAATGTCAGACAATGTTCTCATTTCCTGTAGTTTTTCAGTTGTGTCTGTTTCTGTGTTAACACTGGTTTTAATCTCCTGTGCATGTACAGCAGCAAACACAACTCAGCAGGGGAGGCCAGAATTATGTCTCAGTGGGTTGAGGGGTGTTGCAGGTACCATATCAGGTCTTGCACGCTGATCTTTTCTGTGGAACCAGGACACAAAATGAATTATGTTTAACATTTGTACTAAGCTTTACTGAGGGAGCCACTGGAGAAATGTGTTTGATTAACCTGAACTTTTCTCTCAAATCCTTTATGTCCCTCTGAAGAGAGCCCAAATGTGATTTCAAAAGTACAGCACAGCTCATAGCAATCTGTGATGTATTTGATTCATCAAATACTGTGTCCTGGGATTCAATCACTGACATGGATGTGAGAAAGTTTAACGGCACTTCCAAGAACTGAATTTCTCTGACACAAGAGGGACAGATGAAGAGGACACTGGCTCTGCAGTCTTGTCTAACTTTATTTTTTCTCCTGTTCCTTGTTTTCCTCTTACTATTATTAAGCATAATCGCATTTTCATTTGAGAAGTGACTAATACTAAAAAGCAAGAATCATGTTTTAATTTCCTTTGGTTGTGATGCAGTGTTACTGGAACTCAATAAAACTAGGTGCTGCTTGGCTAGAATGTGTGCCTTGGTTCATTTACTTTTTGCATGGTCATGCATGCTTAGTTTTGCAAAAGTTTTCCAATTCTTAATTCTGCGATTGGTTGGGAAATAAGCTGTGCTGTGCTGTCTTTGATTGCTAACCCCTTGCCTTTTAGCTTTTCAATTTCTAATGTGAGCTGTGGAAAGGAATATTCTGCACTTGGCATGTTTGTCATACAAGTCCTTTTAGGTGCTGCTTTGTGGACGCAAATTTTTAACTATAAAGCAACACACTAAATAGCACATCTTGGAACAAATAACACACTTTGTGGAAAGTACTTGGTGTGGTCTGTTGACCTGTACTATGAGGACACAGCCTTCACCTCAGCTTTCCACAGGCAGGGGCAGCCCTAAAAACTCCTCTGTGCTGCTGAAGAAGCCTTGAATTCTACTTTCCTTCCCTGTTTTTTTGGGAAGACCAGAAAGGAACCTGCCTTACTCAGAGTCCACCTCTTGTGTTTTACAGAGCAGGAGGGGTGGTCTCAGTGTTGGAAAATCTCAGCCACATGGAGCTGCTTCCTCATCCTCGCTGCTGCTGTACCCACCAAGGGCCTTCCCTGTTCCTCAGTGCTCAGGAGTGGCTGCTGTTCCTCCTCAGATGAATGCAATGCTTACAGTGTGAACACTGAGTTAGTACTGGTTTGGGCAAGTGATTACAGGATATAAACCTCTCAAGTGGTTTTAAACACAGCTCTGGGTTTACTGAGGCTAAATCCCAGCTAGTTTCAAGCTGATCAAGTCTGCTCTGATGGCTCTGTGCTGCTTCAGCACAACATGCTGCCCTGTGCTGCTCTGGTGGCTGCTCTGGCCTCTGATTTCCTGCTGGGGCTGTGGTACCTAGAAGCAACTTCCCGCTTTAAGAAGTGTTTATAAAGCTGAATTTTATTTTTAATTCTATTTATGTGCTCAGAAATACTGACACTTTTTGGGAGGGACAGAAGTGCATATTCTTTCATAAAATTCCAGACAGTGATGCTTAAAGCTGCCCATTCCAGCTGCCCTGTCAACGGCATCCTGTTTACCTCCTAAGCTCCTAGAAAGCTGGGAAGAGCTGAAGCAGAGGAAGGCTGAGATCCCCAAGGCTTGGTCATGAGCTGTGCACTATGGTTAGTGCTCTCTCCCACCCCAGTCCTAGCAATCCTAAGTGTTGCAGACTGTGAAAAGCATAAAATTCTTGAAGACTAAATCAGGGACGAGTAATGCCCCGGATTGAGCTGCTGGGTTTAAAAGCACAGCTCCTGCATTTGAGCAGCAAGGAGCCCACTCTCAGTCTGTGTACTGGCCTCTGGTTTGGTGCTTAGCACTTTACCTTGGCTCTGCTGTCACCAGCTGAGCCTCTTCAGTCTGTGGCCTTAAGCAGTACTTGCTCTGGAAGACTCAAATATTCCCTTCACTCTCTCCTTTTTCAGTTGTTACTAGTAACTGTAGACTCTTTTCCTTCTGCCAAACCATCCCTTTTAACACTTTTTTCTTAAACATTTCAGATCCTGACTTATTATATTCTATATTCTCCCCACTTTAGGGTTTTTGCAGAGCTTTGTATTTTGCATGGTAACATTCTGTTGTTTACCACGGTTGATGTCATTTGGTGCTTTCAGCTAAGTAAAATATGGCAGAAGACAATCACGAATGAGGGGCTGCTTTCCAACAGCAGTGGCAAGAGAAGAAGAGCTTTGCAAAGGCTCATCAGACACATCTGCTTGCTTATTCAAAAACTGAAACCCAGGCATCCTGGAAATATTTTAAAAGCTGCTCATGTCTCTAAAGATTCTGCCATACAAAATTTGCCAATTCCTTGCCTCTAATGTGTGCAGCCTCAGAAAGAGAGAAGGATTTTAACACAGGCATAATTTCCTATACCCTGAGGACTCTTTTGCTTTCAGAGGCCTAGATTTGCATTCAAATGTTATTTTCTAATTGCCCAGTTTCTTGTGGGAATTCAGGCAGTGTATCTGCAGTTTAAGGGCACACAGTAGCAGTCGGTACACTGGTGCCAGCCAGTGATACCAGTGATGTTTTTCTTTATGCTCCTTGTGCTGATAACGTCTGGGTTTGCTATATCAAAATCAGTGTAGAGTGCCACAAGGCTTTTGTGCTGTACATCCTCCTGGCCCCTTCTGCTTTGATGCAAGCCATTTTTTTTCCAGTGGTGATTCAAGGTGTCTGGAAGAATTCCAGAAGTAATCCATGACAGATAAATCTGTGCTTGCATTTCTCTGCCCACTGTGTGCGAGTGCCTTTTGTGCACACTCAGCATTGCTGTAGTGACAGAAAGGTCCTTGGAACACCCCTGACAAGTCAGTCTTGATCAAATTTGTCTAATTAAAGGAAGCTGCCTGTGGGAGGCACATTCAGTACAGACTCTCTAGTTTGGAAAAGGACATTGAAAGGTAGATCTTACAAATGGTGA
Source organism: Sinosuthora webbiana (assembly GCA_013397395.1). Classification (NCBI taxonomy): domain Eukaryota; kingdom Metazoa; phylum Chordata; class Aves; order Passeriformes; family Sylviidae; genus Sinosuthora; species Sinosuthora webbiana. Next base: position 1,020,381 of record VXBN01010957.1, on the reverse strand, counting down.
GCAATGTCAAGAGGGTGCTTTTACTCATATTTCTCACAGGACAAGATATACAGGGAGGAGATCAAGCAATATTTAAACAGAATGAAAAAAAAAAAAAAAAAAAAATCACAGAAGAACAGGTCATCAAGAGCTACTGAAAACTGATAGGGCTGCAAAGCCTTGGCACAGGATGTTCCTGAATTGCTGGTCGATGGGAATTGGAGGGTGTGCTAGGGAAGGCAGATCTAGTGTTTTATTTCTTGTGTTATTTCTGTAAGCATCTGCTGCTGGACACTGTTGGGCAGAGGAAGAGACAGGCTTCAAATCTGATCTTTGTCTGTTTGGCTGGTGTTTTTACAAAATTATGGGCAAACACTCCCTAGTTCTGTGGGGTCTGCACAGAGGAGGGTGGGCTGGCCATGTACCTTCAAATAACAACATACACTAGGACACAGCACCACCTATAGCTTTGCACGTGCCCAGCTGGCCTCTGATGGTTCAGTTTTCCATTTCTACATTGTTCTTTTTATCTGCTGCCTCTTGGATATGAGGACTCCTATGTCAACATCCTGTTTGTGCCAGTGAGAGACCAGCCTTGTGCACAGCCTGAACAAAGTGGTTTTCACCACCACATTTTCACAGGATGACAGAGCAATGGAGGCTGGAAGGCATCTCTGGACACAGTCCAGTCCAGCCCTCCTGCTCAAAGCAGGGTCCACTAGTGCAGGTTGCCCCAAGACTTAAGAGGTTCTTAACATCTCCAAGGATAGAAACGTCACAGCTTCTTGGGGCAACCAGTTCCAGCTTCACAAAAAACCAAGTTCTCTTACATCTAAGAGGAACTTCATGTATTTCAATGTCGCTAGGTACCACTGAGAAGAGTCTGGCTCCACCTTCTAAACCTTCTCTGATCAGGGATCCATCCTCATCAGTAAGATCCTCATGAAGCCTTCTCCAGGGTGAACAATTCCATCTCTCCTGGTCTCCTCATATTGCAAATGCTCCAGTTCCTTCCCCATCTCTGCAGTGCTCACTGAACTGTCCAGTATGTCAATGCCTCTCCTGTACTGGGGGGCCCAGAGTTGGACTCTGCACTCCAGCTGTGGCCTCACCAGTGCCCAGAGCAGGGCAGGTTCATCTCCCCAGGCCTGGTGGCAATGCTCTTCCTAAAGCAGCCCAGCAGGCCGGCAGCCTTCTTTGCCACAAGGGCATATCAGTACCCCATGCTCTTCTCCTCATGACATCCTGCTTCCAACTGTAATGTGTGACTGCACTGCTGGCTTGTCCAGGCCACAGCCTAAAATGCCTGCTGAGTCAGTGGCATGAGGCCATGCATGCTGTGGCACTGTGACAGTGGCACTGAGTGTGCTCTGCACCGAAGGGTTTCGATGGTACTGCCCAACTATCCCGGCTGAAAATAGATCCGGCTGCCCCGGCAGCTGCATCCTGGGGACTTTTGCTCCTGACTCAGATGATGGCAGGGAGATGCCTGCCTTGCGGCAGGGGGCTTCCCAGGAGGGTGGGTGTAGGGATTGCTGGGATTCCTGCCTCTTCTCTGCTCTCCAGGATGCCTTTTGGGTGATTGGATCACGGGCAGCTGTGCTCATTCACAGCGTTGGGCTCTGGACGTGGCTCTGTCTGACCCCATTTTACACCACACTTTGTCTTTTTGCCCACCAGACCCTGCCCTGAGAAAACTGTCCAGTGAAGTGGAGAAACAGGCTGCCTGATGCTGGACACTTGAAATGGAAAACCATTTCTAATTTAGCGAGATTAGTGTATAAAACTGAGGACGTTTTCCATTACCTCAATGTATTAGAATAGTTCTGCAAGTGTATCTCAAACCTGGTAAAAACATAAACATTAAGGAGACATTGGACAGGATTTTTACTAACATCTGTCTCTGAATTCAGACACCAGTTTAAGTTCAGACAGTTCAGTTTAAGCTCAGACAGATCTGTTTCAGTGGTTTATGATGCACAGGTTGTCCCTAGGCTTACTAGAAACATGGCCATAAAAATCACTGTCAAAGTTTTAGCAATAGGCCGTAGATAAGCTCCACTTCCCTTTGCAGGTGACAGTTGGAGTGTTGATTTGCTGAAGGACACAGTGCTGTCGCTAACCCTTGGCACGGAGGGTGGAAGCCTGAGATGTTTGTCCGTGCAATGAGCTGACTTCCCTTCTTCATTGGAGACCCGAGCTCAGGCTTCTCCCTCAGCACTGCTGCTGCTCTGGGCCTGTGAGAACTTGCACACAGGCTCTGGATACTAAAGTAAATGTTGAGCTGCCTGGATATGGATTCCCCGAGGCTGAAAGCATATCCCAGCAGCGACATTTCTCCTTGGTACTATTTCCTAATACTGTTTCCTAATAGTTATTTATTACTGTCAGCTGCTGGCTCCTTCCTCTCTCCATTCACACCATCAAAAAATTCTAAACTGTGATTTAGCTTTGAATGTTTGTCCTGGAGACCAAAGGCAAGGAAATCAATTCTCTGTTCCTTCCCATCTTTAATCCCTATGCAGATTTCAGCAGAACCAGCTGAAATGCTGAAAAGGTGTAAAATTACAGTGAGTCCTCCTTCTCCTGGGGCTAAGCCCATGTGATTCAGAAAAGCTCCTGAATGCCTGCATAGACAAATCCTAAAAAAATACTTCCCTCTGAAACATAATCCTCCCGCTCATCCCCCGCCCCTCCCTGCCCGCTCACCCTTGACTCCCTATCACTCACTGCCAGGCAATTATCTGCTTCGTTTACTGCCTCCTGGCCGGAGCCAAAGTTCAGGATCTGGCAGTCGATGGCAGGAGATCACTCGGCGGAGGGAACTCGCTGTTCTCGCAGCCCCACCAGCCACCAGAGCCGGCGAGGCACGGCCGGCTTCTGCGGGGGATGAGCTCCTGCCGCAGAGCCCCTCCCGGCAAGGAGCCTGAAGCTGCGGTGGGCAGGAGGCCGGAGCAGGGTCTGCTCTTGCTCCGCCGGCATCCGCGGAAACGGGCCGGCGTTTGCCGCTGCCGAGATGGGGACTGTGTGTGGGCAGACTCCCCATCCCTGTCCTTGCCCGCCGCCCGCCGCTGCAGGTGGAAGAAGCTGGGCTGTCCCAGACCCCCCCCCACACCCTGCTCCGTGCAGCAAAACTCCATCCAACAAAGAAATTCAGTTTCCCTGGGCTGGGGAGGCACCTGGGGGTGCTTCTGTGCCTGCCAGGGATCATGGATGAGGCACGGTGACATGGCACTGCTGTGAAATGTCTGTCTTTCCCGACATGAGCAATTCCCCGTGATGTGGATGAATCTCTTAGGTGCTGATGACAAACTGTTGGGGGTTTCCCCATTTTCTTCCCTCTGGGTCCAGCTCAGAGGATGAAGCACCCGCACAGCCTTTGCCCCAAAAGCACAGACTGTTCTTGGCATTTCTCTCATTAATGCTCGCAAAATGCAGCTTGCAGCTGTCTTGCTCTCCAGTGTGGGCATGTCCAGATGCCAGAGCTGCCTGCTACTTTGGGAGAGCAGACCTTCCCAGGAAAGCAGCCTTTCCCGAGGACAGGTCTGTGCTGACCTCTCCTCTCTCCCTCTGCTTCATTCCATGCTGCTCCGGGCACAGGGGTGGGTGAGAATGTCTGTAGAGTCCTGTCCCAAAGGGAACTGGGTTGTGAGGCACGGCTCCTCCGCCTCACTCCCTCAGCAAACAGGATTTCATACAGCTAAGGGCACTCTTTCTGGAAAAGATAAAAGCAGGCTGTGTCATTAGGAATGGGATTTGGGCCTCAGACTGAGGGTTTCTCAGCCCAAAGCTCTGCCTGCAGTGAGAAGAGCAGGGGGCACAGAGAACCCAGCTGTGCCTCCCCAGGGTGCTGCCACCTGCTCTGCCATCCACAGCCACCAACTGGGATTTACTGGGCTGGAGCCTGGATCCACACCCAGAGCTCTTGGCTTGGTTTTAAATACAATTACCTTCCAGACACCTTTCTGGGTTTGGCCTCTCCAATATCTGATGGCAGTGAGTGACCTGTTTAATAACGTGCTGCATTGTTTCAGATTGGCTGAATGGTTTCGTTGACGTCACTTAAATCTTGTCTTGTGAGAAATAATAACAAATTGTTCCCCTTTGTCTTTCCTGCAATAGTTTTTAACTTTCTGGGCCTTTCTCCTTTGGGTTCTTTTCCAAGCTGATGTCTCATTCAGCCTAACCTTATATAATGCCTTTCCCCCTATCTTGTATTTCTTCTACATACCATTTCAAAATAAAAATATAATAGTTTATATCAGCCATATTGATATTTTCTATTCTATTCTCTGTTAGTTTCCTCTCGCACTGGCACATCTGGTTTACAAAATGAGTATTGATTTCTACATATGCTTAAAAGTTTCCTTACTGAGTAGCTGGCTGATAATCCGTCTTCTATAGGTTCCTCTATAATTAAATTTGACTAATATGGAATAACCCCCCAACTTATACTTTATTCACAGAACATTCTTTGCTGAAGGTGGTGTACACGTTGGGAAAGGATAAGGGGTTTAATTTAATCCATATTGCTTAGCAACATTTACACCATCAATAAACAAGCACTGTTTTTCTGAACAAAAGACTGCCCGGCCTTTCTCCATCCTGACTGTTGCTGGTGATGGCAAAACTGACAGCATCCAGCCTGCTGCATTTAGGGTTTTTCCTTCTTGCTTTGTGTCCCTTTTATTCACACTTCAACTCACCTGCTAAAGCTTTGCTCAGAATAATGGTAAGATCTTGAAGTGAGGTGTCCATGGAAGAGTCTCATCTTGATTCTCATGTCTGGTTTTACTTGCTGACAGAGCTGCTGATCACAGTCACATGGCTGTTTTACACTCCCTGAAACATGACTGTTAGGAGCCTTGAAAACTGTTAAATATTTGCCCACAAGTATTTTCCCAAATAAGATCTTTGGCAATTGTGTGTCGCTTATGAAGTTTCCTACGATTTAGCTTCTAAGGGAAAGATCTTTCCAAAGTCACCGGTGTCCATGTGTTCAGGAATGTGAGGGCGAACTGCAGTGCCAACCCCACCTGGGTGATCTGGTGATGAAAACAGGAAATTCAGCTTTGTTTTGTACATAGGTGATTCCAAAGGGATGTGAATAATAACTCTGAGATTCATAAACCCTTAGATCCACTGAACATTTTGCTGAAGTCGTTGTCAACCAGTGACCCCTTTGTCTGCACCATTTAATGATGGAGAGGATGAGGAGGAAATTCCCTGGAGGGGACTCTGCCCACAGGCTCTGCCCCAGCCCTTCAGAGCCTTTTCTGTGTCAAATGTCAGAAACATCTCCTGGTGATGTGGCTGCAGGTCCTTCCTCTGTGGGTATGACCTGGGCCCTGCCCCAGCTCTGCACAGGCAGCCTGGGCTCGGTGTGGTCAAACCCAGATCACAGAGTGCAGCTCCTGCAGGGGAGAGGTGACCCCCGTGGGGTTCAGCAGCGATATTTGGCTCTGGCAGGACACACCATTCTCTCTGACTTCATAAAGGCCTACAAGTGAATAAGGAGGTGACATATTTTGGGGGAGGAAAAGGCTCATTTTCATGTGTAAGCTTGTTGCACATAGGATGCCAACTCAAGTACCCCTCAAAATTTAAAATGCTTGGCAGAATCCAGCTGGGAAGGCATAATCCATAACTTCTTGTGTTCTTACGACATTCTAAAATTGTTTTTTTCTTATTTTTCTTTGAGTTTTTTTTTTTTTTTTTTGTACATTTAACTAATGTAACAGTTGACAAACTGTTACATCTCTTTTGTTTATGTCAAAACATCTCAAATACAAACTTTTTTTGAGTAAGTAATCAACACCAGTACACATTTTGCTACAATATGTAACTATCTTACTGAAAACACTGGTGCTCTTCAATGTTGACATTACCATTTGATTTCCATTTTCATAAGAGACCAGATTTTCTTGTCATATGCCATGAAGTTCAAGTTAAATTAAATTCTAAATATACTTTTTAAAATTTTCAGATTTTAAGAATTTATTTACTATTTAATTTTTCACTTATTCTTGATTACTCTTAATTTTTTTCTCAAAAAAATAAGGACCTTCTTTGCCCGAAATATTGCTTAAGCAATTTGTCTTCATAAAAATACATAAATAAGTAGGTTTCCATTTACTGAAGGCATGGAGCAGACATCCTTAATTTCTCTAACTTCTTCCAGTGACTGGAGTATTCATTTCCACAGGAATGTTCCCTGAGACTTCATCTGGCAAACAAATACCCCTTCTAAGGTTTGCTCATGACTTTCCTCCTGTTCCAGTAGCTCTTGCCTAATCGGTTTGAATATGAATTTAGAGATGAATGAGAAATCTGTTATTCTATATATGTCAGAGGTAAAGTATAATCTCATTTCCCTGAGGGCAGTTTGTCTAAGCAGTCTGGGAGCCTGAATTGCTGATACAGTGAGTGCCTGCTGCCTCCTCTATTTTTTCCTTCTTTATTGGGTCTTTTCCTGTAAAAAAATATACTGCTCAGAATTCCAAAAAGAATTTGACCTTTCCCAAAGTACTGGCCTAGTTTAAAGTGTATTTTAAACTATTTGCTTTGACTTTGAGCAGAATCTGAATCCTGTGATAGGGATAACTGGGCAAGCAACTGTGTCCTTTAGCATGGGATACCATCACTTCCTGTTCTTGCACACAACTTCAGTCTGAAGACCACTAGTGCAGTGCTTTCCTTTGCTTGAGCTGCAGAAAACAGCAGCTGGAGCAGACCCTCCATGTCTGGCACTTGATCAAATACTTTCCTGAAGTAGCGTAACAGTTTTTCAATTTTGTCATTTTTGCCTTTGTTATTTATTTCTTTGATTTTCAAATATCTCAGTTTAAAGGTAACTAATTTTTTTTTTTTTTTTTTTAAAGCTTGAGATGTGCTGCTTTGGATAGAGAAAACCCCTGTGAGGGAAGGGGCTGCCCCATCCCTGTGGTGGGGTCCAAGGAGGTCTGAGCAGACAAGGAGGACCATGACAGTGGCAGGATGCAGAGGAACAGAGCCTGGACCAGCTCCCTGTGCATCCCTGCTGTGCTGGGCTGCGGCCCCCCTGTCCCCAGCCAGACCCCAATCATGGCCATGTTTTCTGCTCGTGCTTGGCTGCAGCAGGACACACTCCCACTGTGGGCACCCAGCACTGGCCCCTACTTCCCTTTCATTTTATCCTTTCCATTTTATTTAACTCATCTTTCCTGGACTCTTCATGTCTGTATTTCTCTGCCATGGAATAGCCTCTTAGTTAAACCAACCTTTTTGCAGCTTTCCTTCTAAGCACCAGCACTGCCACTGTGCAACCTTCACACTCACTAACTCCCAAGAAATCCTCCCATATAACCTTTTGTTTATTCCCCCCATAGTCAAATCTCCTGTTTTTGCTGCACTTTTGCTACTGCAAGAACATTTTCTATTATTTTGTCCTTTTTTCCCCTTCACTTTGCATGCCCATTGACTCCCTCATTTGCCATGGCTTTTTCAGCAGCTTCTCCCTCTGGACTAGCCTTTGTGTGTCTGAGACTTGGATTTTGATCCCAAGCAACTGGAATATATTTTCCCCTTGTTTAAAACCTCTCTGTAGGTAAAAACAGTTTTGCAAATTGAAACAAGATGTAAATCAGCATTTTTTTTTCTGTAGCAGATTTCTGTCTTTTGAACACTACTTTGGTTTGCACAGTATGTCTTCTTAAGTTCAGCAGCAAAGTCTTGAGAGAATAGCAGCTTATTGCTTCTATGATAAACTCTTATCTTTTTTATAATTTAATAACCCTGCCACTAAGTGGAAAACTTCTCTCAGTCTCAGTGCCTGTTACGTAGCCTGGGAAGCAGCAATAACACTTACCCTGTCAGCTCCTAGGAAAGCTCAGAATAAACAACTTTGCAATTAAAGTGTTTACATATTAGAGCCTCCTCCCTCCTTCCTCATTTCAGGCAATTTCATCAATCAACAGTCTTCTCACTATTTTTCTGTAGCTCTCTGGCAGGGTTCACTCAGCCTTGGGATGTTTCTCCTTGGTCTTGTTGAACACCATCCTGCCCCATCAGGATCCTGGACCATCTCCCCTTCCTGCCTTGGCCTGGGGTCCCCTAGGTCGACTCATCCTTCTCTGCCTTTCCAGTCATTTCTTGTCTTTGCTGATATAGTTTCATTTCAGCCCAAGGCCAACCAAAATTGCAAGCTTGAAACACCCTTTTCAATGAGACATTTCCAATTTTCAGGATTCTTTGGCAGCAAATCTTTCATAACCCTGTGCTGGGCTTTTAAGCGGTTGGTAGGTTTGGAGCACAAATGAAGTGAATTTACCTTGAGATACAAAGCTAAGCAGACAATAAACAGCTAAAATAGCTAAATAGGAAAAAAAAGACCCCTTTTCATCCTGCATCCTGAAATCTAGTAACTGTCTAAGGGTGTTTTCAGATAAAGAGAAATCAGTCAGCTATTGAGGGGAACAGTGAAGCAAGCTGGACTGTCAAAGGTGCAAAGAAAACCAACAGCAAACACTCTGCTTCCAGCTTTGATCAGATTTTGGTACTTGCAGTGCTGTTTCTAATGGCTGTGTTCCTCCATATAGGAAACTGCTCAGAGGGAAAACGTTGTCAAATGGAAGCTGCAAACTGATGGGGGTAGAATCATTCCTGATATGCTCTGGGCTGCACTATTCTGTCAGAAAAAGCTCCATTTCCTTTATCTCAAATGGCTGAAATATTCTGAGGCAGGGAGGAGATTGAGGGAGACAGGTCTTAATTACACTCTTCTTTCTTGTATGATTAAATATGAACAAAACAACTACTGCACTGCATATCCCCTGCACTGAGATCCTACTGCAAATGCAGAGACAGAGCCAAACTTTGCCAGGAATCTTCTCATTTCGTCAACAAGCTTGTGTTCTGCACGTCAAAGTCTGCTCAGGAGGACAAGAGAAATAAACTCTACAAAATCCAAAGAAGGGCCTGACAGAGCTCAGCCAGACAAGGGGCTTGATTAATAATTAAAAATAATACTTTGAACACTAAATGGTCTTTCATGTTCCTCTGAGCTGTAGTATAAATCTAGATGGAATCTTTTCCAACAGGTTTGCGTTAGCTGTGACTCAGAAAAACCAGTCCCCTTTGAAGAGGTGTGAAGAGAAAGAGGAAACAGGTTTTTTTCTCTGCGTGTTGCCTACAGCTTCTGGCTGACTGCAGGTTAACCTCAAGGACCTGACATTGCTTACGTGCCTTTGAAAGGGAACCCCTCCACACAACTGCAGATAACATGGAACATCAGTGTGGGGACCGAGTGGCTTTGAGGTGACATCACAGCCTGAAACCCCTGTGGGTTTGGGGTGCGCTCCTGGCTGTCATTTTTCACTTTCTCAG
>VXBN01010957.1:1000320-1010970 GCA_013397395.1 Sinosuthora webbiana | reverse complement strand
AAAAAAAAAAAAAAGCCTTTCTCAAGGCAGTTTGATTTTAAGTAGAAGTGAAACACGGCAGATGACTCTCCTCAACAGGAGGGAGCATGATCTACCATGCTGGTCTTTGTGCCCCAAAACCTCTGTGCAGATGTTTCTGGAAAGCTCTGCCCAGCTGTGGTGGGGAGGTGTGGAAAAAACACTGTCACATCTGTTTGATATGGTGTCAAAATGCTATCAGAATTTTGGGGACAATGCTGTCAGAACAAATGCTGACAGCCCTGACTGAAGATGGGTTGTAAAAGATGTTGACGGAGAAGACAAAAAATATGTTTGATGCAGGAGGGAAGAAAGACTGAGAATTTCATAGAAAAGGATAGTGGTGGAAATGATGACCCAGGGAAGTGGCAGAGTTTATTTGGGACAGGGGTGAAACAAGAAGCCAGAAAAAGAGCTGGTGTGGTTGAGCCACAGAAAACAGGAGGGACTGGGTTCTGCTGAGAAAGGGTAAGGAAAGGTTGGATCTTTCCTAGCTGTGAAAGGAAAATGTGACTCCCAAGGCTACTGATGTAATTACCAGAGTCATTGAGAAAAAAACCAACAAGAGGTCAGGGGAAGCAGCATCCTTTCAAGGCTAAATGATGCAAAACCGCACATTCTGAGAAACATTTCCCACAGCTCAGGAATCCTTTGTAAACACAATTAACCATAGCTCTCATTGTGAGAAGAAAGACAGCTAATGTTGTGTGGAAAATGCACACAGAATGGCTCAGGGAGAGTAAGGCTAACTTCAGAAATACAAGGATAGAGCAACTTGTAGGGTATAGCTGCAAGTACAGGCAATATCTACTTAAAGCCAGGTATGTTAACACCATTGAGACACAGTCTGCAGCATATGGTAATACTTCCAGAGGCAAAAAGTAACACCAGACTCCCTGGAGCAGGCTCTGCTCTTCTGCAATAATTAGTGTAAGGTTTTTTTTAAAAAAGCAAACAACTGCTAACTCGAAAAATCATGACAACAGAGGCTTGTGTTCCAGAGATGGTGTTTATTCAAGTGCTAATTACAGTAGGCAAGAGGCTTCTTAATGCAACAGTGAAGGGAGAAGATATTACTACAGAAACAGACAAATTACAAGGAATTTACCTGTTTTGTGCAAATTTGTCTGTCCTTTATCATCTTCCTGCTTCTCAAATAGCTCTCCGAGTGCTGTGGATAACTGATGTCCATAACTGGTGTCCATGCATTGAGCTTTGAACCCCCTGTTTTTACTGGCAGTACACAGCTCCAGTGAAGTCCACAGAAGGTTTGGTGCAGATAATCCAAAACCACTCGTGTGACAAAGGGTCTGGGGGCTCTTGGGATCCTGTCACTGCTTTCCTGTGGGTTGGGGCTGGTCGCTGGAGTGCCTGCAGGCACACAAGAGGGAGGCTCTGTGCTCACAGCATTAACACAGGCATTTGCCTATGTAAGTTGATCTTTAATCCGCTGCCTACATTGTGCTGGGTACAGAGGAGGTGACACAGTGAAAAGCAGCACTGGACTACCCTAAATTCAATGTAAAAGTTCACCTCCATTCACAGAAGGATTGTGCAACAAGAGGCAATGACTTCTGATGTTGTGTTATGTTTGCAGGTCCTGATCATAGGAACCAAGGCCAGTGGCCCCAACATTTGCTCCCTTCAGCAAAACCCCTCCCACCGACACTGGCTTGCCTGCCATCCATCTTATTTTAACACACTTAATGGTAATGGGAAGCTCTTTTTGGCTGTAGCCTCGTCTCAGGACCTGAAGGACCACACACCTGAGTCACCCTCTCCTGGCCCAGACCCTGCTGTGAGTGCAGGGTCCTACATGCACCAGCCCATGAACCTCCCGCGCTACCGGGGCCAGAGCTGTCCTGCTTTCCAGGGGGCAGCTGCTCCGAGTCGATTTGATCCGCCGGCATTGCCCGCCCGATGTCGCCGAGGCAACACGATCCCCAGGGAAGTGGGATGTGTTGCCATAGCAACACGATGCTCTTGGCTCCTGCCTCCTTCCATTGACGCCATGGAGGGAAAAATCTGGGGCTGCTGGAAGCAGTGAGTCCTATCGGGGATGAAAAGTTGGGGTGGCCAAAGGATCATGACATAAACACCTACTTGTAACCCTAATCACAAGCAGTTGCAATGAAAGGCTCCGGCTGCTGTTGCAGCAGCTTTGCCGGTGCCTGCATTAATGCACTGCTCTGAATGAAATAATTTATGTCACATTCCTTTATTACTCATGATCACATGTTTTGCTTTATAGTTAAATTATGAATAATCTAAGCAGGATACATCTTAATGATGCTGTCATTCTTATTCTGGATGCATTGATTCAGCAGGTTCTTTCAACACAGACTCTCTGACTGTTAATGCAATGAGCATTTTTAAATAACAGAACACTGAAAGGAGATAGAGGGAAAATATGTGACTGTCCATAGAAATTGACGACTGCTCCTTTTCAGGAAATGGTGGAAAATACTGATTCACTCTGACCTTCACAGGAGAAGTTCAAGGCTCTTTTTCAGCAGGTTTCCTGCTGCTCCAAGGCAAAGAGCTATTATTTTCACACTAGTAGCTTCCACCAGCCGGCAAGGACAGGACCCTGCTATGTCAGGTATCACCAATTCAAGAGAGAGCTCACCCAGGGCTTGTGAGATACTGAGGAAAGACTGGAAAGGGATGAATCATAAAACACTGCCAGGAAATGATGGAGTCCATGAATCCCCTGGATACACAGAGTCCCATCATGGACAAGCTGTGTCTGGTGTGCATCCTTGAGCTAGTTGTTTTTTCCTGAAGCTGCAACACAAACATTAAGACAACATAATTAAGCTTTCATAACATAATTTATTTGGAATAACTACCTTTGTGAGCAGATAACAATGGAAATGATCCAAGTATGAATGTCCAGGGTGTTTTCAGAGTAGGGAAGGACTTCACATCAGTCTAGGACCAAGCAAGCGACTCTGGCACAGGCCCTGTGTGCACACCCCAGCAGAAGCACTTGAGGCTGACTGAAGGAGCAGGAGGAAGTACTGCAAAGGAAGAGCTGCTCACAGAGCAAAGTGTACAGCAATGACATGATTAATTGCTCACTGCCATTGTTCAAGATTTCGCAAAAGCAGAACAACAAATCCTTTTGGGAAAACTTGGGATTTCTACAGCATAAATAAATAAATACGAAAATAACTCTCACCATTATTTGAAGAATAAAGACAATTCTCCATTAAGTATCTTTCAGTGATAAAACAGAGTGTAAAAAAGAGATTCCTGTAATTGAAAAGACTCTTCTTTAATTAAATATAATTAGAATAATGCCTGACTACAAAGTACAATACTTCATAAGATCTGTATTGAATATTAATTGGTTCACAAACTGCTTATATGCTCTGAGGAAAGAGATACTGATTTAAAATATTTTACAGGTATTTACAGAAAAAAATTTATAAGGGATAATATTTTTGCACTGCAAAGCACTGAGAAGGGTTCCTGGAGCCATTCAAAACATAGACATACATGGATGTCTCTGATGTCACTGTTAGGAGCAGGGAGATTGCTGTGTTTGCACCATCAGTCTCACCTACTGGCTGACCTGGTATAATCAATAAGAGCTCTTAATAACTACACAAGGAAAAAAATCTTTAAAAATTTATATATAAATATTGCCAGCACGGCTTCAAGGAATCTAAAGATCTTCCTGTACGGACACTAGATGTCAATGGAGAGACACTTCAAAGCAACTGCAACAAAAGCCAGTGCTGCTGCATTCTCTAAAACCACATTCTTCTTTTCCTCTTTTTCTAATGCAACTCTTCTGGGCTGATAGCCTTGGGAATTAAAGTCAAAAACCCCCTCAGGAACAGCACTTTACACGAAACACCCATTCAATTAGTTTCCTATGCAGATGTGATTTAAATCATAGTTGAAGGCAGCAAGCATTTTTCAGCTCTACAAACCAATCATTTTTTGCTGGGACTGACAAAGAGGGATCTGGACATGGTGAGGTGGCCTTATAATCCTCTGCCTTGGATGACAAGACCACCTGTTTCCATGAATGAAGACATCCAAGCTGCAGTCAAGCATCAAATATTCTATAAAACTTAAGAACCTAAACTGAATTGGAAAACCAGCCTAGAAGTGAGAAGTTTCATATTTCCATTATCTTTCCCTGAGATACAGAATCCTCTACCAACATTTTCATAATGTACACCAAAGCACAGCATGTGAAGAATGACAGTAAAATAAAATAGGAACTGCTTGCTGATTTTCTCTGAAAACTGGTTAACTGATCCTCATGCTGCATTATGGGTTTAATTAAAACAAATGCTAACAGCTGTAATGAAGCCGATAAAAGGGTTTTCAGAGGGAAATATAAAAATTTGGGGATTTGGTGGATAAAGCTCATTTTTATTGTTGCAATTTACATTTAATACTGCAATTTCAGCACTTGTAATTACTTAACACACCATGCTGACATGTAAAATGAGCCCTTCATCGTGGTACTGCCCAACGTTTGTGTACAGCACTTCTGTGCCCAGGATGGATCTGTGAACACCAAAGGGCAAGACACAAACACTGAGAACAGTGAAATGTGTCAGTGGCTTCTGGTGGACACCAAAACACATGGCCAAAGAGCAAAGGTGCTGTGGCTTCTGTCTCAGCGAGAGATCAGGCGCTGCAAGAGGAGAGACTGAGTCTGGAAGGAGGCTCAAGGTGCCCTCCCAGGGGAGATAAGCAAGATGGGGTGAGGGGTACATTGAGGATATAGGGTAAACCTCAGAGGGGAAGGGAAGGGCAATTGTTATTTGACAAGCATCTAGTGAAGATACATGACAAAAGGGCAAATGCCAAGTGTGAGAAATGGTTAATAACATTCAATCTATAAAGGTGACAACAGAAGATGTGAAAACAGGAGCTGTAGCAACAGTGACAGAGCCATACATGTCTGGCTAGTGGCAGGTTGGGACCCAGGGCAGAAATGCTCATAACCTGAATTGCATCAGGTGGAAATGTGAGAAGATGGGGATGGGACAAGTTTGTACATACAGGAAAAGACAATTCCAGATATGCAAGCAAAGGCTCAAGGAAGAAATAAATTTCAGAGCTCTTTGCATGACAAACCCCTCAACAAACTTGTGTTTGAACAGGTTCTGCTGGAAAACACAGACAGCAACTGATAGTTTGGATTCAGATTAGTCTTTGAACAACTCACAAGGAGGTTAATTTTTTTTTCTTTCTTCTCTTAAAACAAAACAATCTGAAAACCTTCTACCTTTATTTAGTAGCAATGTCTGTGTACTCTAAGGCAAACACAGCCCTCCAGCAGGATCAGGGCTACCCAGTGAGTGGCTACCGTGGGACATGCACAAAGGTCTGTTCCCACCACCTCCCTCTGCCCAGAATTCATACCACCCTCTGTGGAGAAGGCCTTAATGTAATGTTTTCAGTGCTGGGGCCAGAAACTAAAGTACAACCAAAATGGGTACAGCTTCCACTTTGTATGCAAGAGAACCAAGTGCTTAGCTAAGTCCTTATTTGGATATCCCCTGTTTACACAGCAGTGCTGTTGCTTAGGGCTTCTCTGACGTGGGAACCATAAACTCTACATCTGCTATATAGTGTTGCTCAGGGTAGTTTAAACAACATGGTCATCCCACACGGCTTATGTCACAGATACTACTTTTATCTAGATTCAAACATGTGCCATTTTACATCACAAGTATGACATGATAGTCAGAGGTATTTCTTTTTACATCTAGGTAGCACCTAGGTCAAATGATTTACAAAATCAGGTATTTTAAGGTTGGTGTTTTCTACTGCCTGAAAATTTGTAATTGTTACCAACAGAATCAGTGCTTTCTGTATTCATAAACGAAATTATGCCAATGAAAATCTGGACATTTATACAGGTGTTTCTCCCTGCTTGATACTTTGACATTTATCAACAAATGCAGCAAAGTATCTTTCTAAGAATTATCCAAAATATTTTTGATGGACTAAAGGTAGTGTCAATGTAACAAATTTCAGCTGACACAAGTATTTATACGTATTTATTAAAAAAAAGGTTGATTTCTTTTTTCCTGTCTTTGTACTACTGATAGACAGTCCCATATGATTTGCTGAAGTATACAGTACTCCCGATATTCACTCTAAAGGCTAACAAAAATACCTACTAAATCTTGCTTACTGTCACAAGCAAACCAGCTGGTTGGAGCACCAAAGTTTGGTTTCTGAGGTTTAGCAATTTCCTGAGATGAAACCAAAGAGAGGGAGGAGAAGCAGTTTCACCTTGCATATGGTGTTCAAGGACCTCTATCTACATCCTGGTTATTAAGCCCAGGATCACTTGTTACTATTACTCCTGGTAAAATGAAAACTCAGAAGGTTTGTGTATGTTATGCACAAAGTTATGTGATGTTTTTGCACATTTGCAGCAACAGGAGCAAGCAGTGGGTAGAAAAACATTTGAATGTTAAACATAGAAAATTTTAAATTCAAAACTCAGCATGTTTTTTACAATGAGGGTGGCCAGCCATGGGAGAAACAGAGAAAGGGAACTGGGATTTTTTTCATCTCTTTATATCTTAAAATGAAGACTGGATACATTCAGTTCATAGTGATGTGGCAGCCAAAAAAATCTAAGGAAAAGTGTTAGAGAACAAAACAGACAGAATCATTTTTCTGCTGTGTAAAACCAGGGTGAGCCCACATTTTGGGATGTGGAGACCAGGACTGCACGCAGTGCTTATGAAAGGCACAGAGAAGCTGAGCAGCTACAGAAAGGAGCATTTAATGCCATCCTGGGGAAGCAGCTGCTTTTGGAGGAGAGACTGGTAGGACTGCGAGACCATAATTTTGAGAGGGCTGAGGCAAGATCGAGGTTTACAAAACCATAAAGGAGCAAATAAAACACAGGCAGAAATATAATTTGCCAAATCCTGCAATACCAAGAGTAGGGGGCATTTGGTAAATCTGGGAAGAGTGTTCCAGATCTTAGAAAAAGAAGCGCTGCTTTATGTAACAGGCATTTAACTTCTGGAACTTGCTGCTGTGACAAACCTTGGTCACTGGCTTCAGCACAAGGGGGATGTGGAAAACGTGAGGCTGTGTTCACTAACAACTGTCATCAGAATATTTAATGTTTTCTTGCATGATCCTTGTACGGAGTTTGAAGGCAAGTGTAATTAATCCAAGATGTACATATGTTTATGTAGTGTCTGAGCTCTGGCTGGTGCTGACAGGTTTATGAGAAGTGAATTACTACTCCGTATAAAAGGATTTATTTTACTTTTTAAGGAGCCAGTTGGGAAGTTTAATCTGATTATTTTTCTCCAGTGCAAGACTACACAGACTATTTTGCTTTTTCTGCTGGCAACCTTGCTGCCCCTGCCTGAGCAGGACAAGCACCAAAGCTCCACAAGTTTCACTACACACATCAAAGTCACACAGATCTAGGTAGAACAGGCAGAGTATAGGGGAAGAGACTTCACCATTTGGGAGCACAGGCATGTGGTATGTATGGGAATAACTTTCAGCCATTAAGAAATTATTAGGATAACTATATACTGAAATATATATATATATTGATAGGAATACTGTGGGGACCAGCTTCATCAGCCACACAAGTCTTATCTAACTCCATACTGGGTGCTGAACATGCAATGAAGCCACAGGAAAGAAATTGCATTGGTCATGCTGCCTGAATTAAAAACGTTATTATAAAGGGGATCAAATTAAGGCTGCAAGTGTATTTTCTAATTTATTTTCTACCATTCTTTTAATGTGAATGCTTATTATAGTAATAATTTTAAAAGTCATGCAAATTCAGGGAGAAATAAAGCATAAGATGAGCTCTATGTATGCACAGCAGGCATAACAATTAACTTGATCTCTGACAAGCTTCTTGCATATTTGTGCCTTCAATTCTGATGTTCACCAAAAAAAAAAAAAGGTATATAAAGAAACAGGATAAATCATGGGATAAATCACCTTGAAAATGCACTTTGTGTGACCTTGGATGCTTTTGATTTTGTCCGTTGACCTTCAGGAAGAGAATAAACAGAGCTCTGCTCTTTACTTTCCCCTGAAGCTGATTAGTTGTGTGTGGACATATAAATATCAGAAGGCCAATACAATGTAGCCCTTCAGAGACTTAACAATATTTACTGGTAACACATTTTTTTTTCAAACAAATAACCAGATTTATATTCAAAGACACAAATGACAAAATTATCAACAAACATTAAAAGCTAACACAAGAGCTGACTAATGCCAAAAGCAGGCAGTTGTCAGGTGGCTGGCTGTTGCTCAAAAAAGTGTGAAAGGAAAATAAGTGTATTCCCTTGGAGTTAGATTTTTCCCTTCCTTCCTCTGAAGCTTCATGCCAGTGCTTTTTACTGGTATTTTGTTTTACCATATTTACAGAATTTTAAAAATTTCATTTGTACCTCTTCACCACCAGCAGTATCTTCAGCACCCAACCAGCAAAGGGAAGGTCTCACCAGAAATATTAATTTTGTGGGGGGACTAACCATTCTCATTGATCAGAATCTTTCTCTGCACCAGTTCTGTCAGTACCTGAAGCACATATATTGAACAGTGAAATGTGCTCTTGCAATGCTTGAGACCATCAGACAGATAATAATGGTAGGTATGGCAAATGAAAAATCAGTATCAATTATCTTTTGAAAAAGGCAATAGAGCAACTGTTGTTCTGGCTGTAAAAAAAGAATAGAAATTAAGAGAAACAGTTTCATACAAAACCTTTGGATAAACTGATGAGATGCAGAAAATCTACCTTCTGTGCTTTTAAAAAAAAAAAATTCACTTTGTATGGATACACAATGTAATCTTACTCCGCATGAAAATATGGGAGCTGCACTACAAAGAACACCTTTATGTGCCACGAAATTTGCAACTGGACTCCCTCACTGAGAAGAGCCAGGGAAAGCACTGGATGTGGTGTTTTCCGTGCAGCAGCGATGAACAGGCTGCCTTTATCCGGGAGTGCACTGAGAACCATCTGGATGAGCAAGGGGACTCTTTGGCACACGAGCAAACAAAACCAAAACATACAGCACGCTGCCTCAGCCAATTCTGGGCTTCTAAGTGAAATTTTATATTTTGAGTACGAGTTGATTTCTGCTCTTTTATAGTTGAAACAAAAGAATTAAATAAAAATATGTACACTGACAACACGCAGCGGCGTCACTAAGCCAACATCCGTATTCCCCTTGAGTCATGTTTGCACAGGCCTGTTTTCTCCCAAGACAAGCTTCCCAGACACGTCAAACCTTAAGGGCCGATGGCTCCACTCCACGCAGCCCCTGGGCATCTGCCAAACCTCCCTTGTACACACAGATAACAGGTTTTGTACCACAAACACGAGCAAAAATCTGAATAAAGGGCATTTAACAGCATATGAATGGGAATCTCCAAAGCTCACGCCTATTATCAATTATGTGGGTGATGAGGCACTGGCACAGGCTGTGCAGAGTTGTGGATGCCCCATGCCTGGAAGTGTTCAAGGCCAGACTGGACGGGGCTTGGAGCAGCCTGGTCTAGTGGAAGGTGTTCCTGACCATGGCAAGCAGTTGGAACTAGGTGACCTTTAGGGTTCCTTCCAACCCAAACCATTCTATGATTCTTTGTTTAATTTTTCTGAAATTCTTTATCTTTAATGCTTTATTATTATCAGGCCAGTACTATTGCCACCCTTTCAGACTATATCATGGCTCTTTTCAGCGTTTACCAAAAGGTGTGAAGACCTGCACGCTGCTTCTCTTGCGCTGACCTAAGAATTGTTCTTTAATGACATAATTCTGACAAGAATCCGGAGCTCATAGGTCCTAAATCTAACTCCAGCCAAGAATTGGATGGAAGTTTGATTGGATCCGACCAAGGTCAGAACCCCATCATTCTCCTGCTCCTGGGAGAGCTTTGAAACGCCCTCAGATGTGAGGAAGGAGAACCTCTGTCCATGGCACTGGTGAGGCCACACCTTGACTGCTGGGTCTGGTTCTGGGCCCCTCAATTCAGGAAGGACATTGACATGCTGGAGCGTGTCCAGAGTAGGGAATGGAGCTGAGGAAGGGTCTGGAACACAAGTCTGATGAAGGGGCTGGGGGTGTTTAGCCTGGAGAAAAGGAAGCTCGGGGGGATCCTACTGCTCTCTACAGGTACCTGTCAGGACAGTGTAGGCAGGTGGGGAGTGGTCTCTTCTCCCACGCAACCAACAAAAGGACAAGAGGATGTGGCCTCAAGCTGTGCCAGGGGAGGTTTAGGTTGGATATCAGGTGGAATTCTTTCACAGAAAGGGTGACTGGATCTTGGAACAGGCTGCCCAGGGAGGTGGTGGAGTCACCATGTTTAACGAAAGACTGGACGTGGCGCTCAGTGCCATGGTCTAGGCACAGTGGTGTTTGGTCAAGGACTGTACTCAAGGATCTCAGAGGTCTTTTCCAACCTAATTGTTCTGTGATTCTGACAAGAAACGAGCGTACGGGGTCACCGATGCGAAACCAGTGAAAAATATAAAATGCAGCAGCGACGGCCAAGGAGGCGCCTGCCCGACCTCCACCCCTCCCCACGCCCCGCCGCCAGCTTTGCTCCGGAGGTTTCCCAACGCCGCTCGCACCCGGCCCA